>PVKZ01001785.1:159218-322528 GCA_004027375.1 Macroglossus sobrinus | reverse complement strand
AAAGAAAGAAAGAAAAGAAAGAAAGAAACTGGACCACCTTCTTATACTGTATACAAGAATAGACTCCAAAGGAATTAAAGACTAAAATACAAGACCTGAAACCGTAAAACTCCTAGAAGAAAACAGAGGCAGTGAACACTGATATTACTAACAATAATTTCTTTTCAAATATATCTCCCTGGGCAAGGGAAACAAATGAAAAAACTGTGGTTACATCAAACAAAAAAGTTTTTGTACAGCAAAGAAAACCATCAACAAAACAAAAAGACAAATGACTGACTGGAAGAAAATATTCGCTAATGATACATCTGATAAGAGATTAATATCCAAAATATATAAAGAACTTGTACAACTCAACAACAACAAAAAATTTAATTTAAAAAGGGGCAGAAGACTTGAGCAGATACTTCTCCAAAGAGGAAATACAGATGGTCAATAGACAGATGAAAAGATGCTCAAGGTCACTAATCATCAGAGAAATGCAAATTAAAACCACAATGAGATATAACCTGACACCTGCAACCTGTCAGGATGGCTATCATCAATAAATCAAAAAACAACAAGTGTGGGTGAGGAAGCAGAGAAAAGGGAGCCCTTATATATTGTTGGTGAGATTTCAAATTGGTACAGCCACTGTGGAAAACAGTATGGAGGTTTCTCAAAAAATTTAAAATGTATATACCTTTTTACCCAGCATTTGTACTTCTGGGTATTTATCCAAAGAAAAACCAAAATAATAATTCATACAGATATATGCACCTCAATATTCATGGAAGAATAATTTACCATAGCCCAGATATGGAAACAATCTAAATGCCAGCCAACATATGATTGGATAAAGAAGTTATGGTTCATAAATATTGCAATATGACTCAGCCATTAAAAAAATGAAATCCTACCATTTGCAACCACATGAATGGACCTAGAGCTTATTATACTGAGTGAAATAAGCCAGACAAAGAAAGATAAGTGACATATGATTTCACTTGTATGTGAAATCTAAGGAACAAAATGAGCAAACTAATCAAAAACTGACTCACAAATATATAGGACAATTTTTTGACAGACAGAGAAGGTGGGCACTTGGGGCCTGGGAGAATGGGGTGAAAGGTTAAAGAAGTAAAAATTAATAGTTGATAGATGGTCATGGGATGGGGAGCATGGCATAGGGAATGCAGTTAATATTATTCTATTGGCTAGGTGGAAAACCAGAGGCAAGAAGGAGCAATTAGGGGAATCATTTTATAAATTATATAAACGTCTAACCAATGTACTGTATGTATACTTGAAACTAATAAAAAAGTGTATATAAAATTAAAATAATAAATTATTAATTTTTTTAAAAACTGGCAGTACTTATATTTCTAAAGTTATTAAAGCTTAAAAGTACATTAAGAGTTTTAGGACAATCTGTATCTATGTGTATATTAACATATTAATAATATAAAAATAATTATAACCACTATAACTATACAATTATATTTATTGAGATGGAAATAGCTGTTTAACATATTTTTATTTTAATACTTTCTCAAGAATTTTACATTTTTATATATTTTTATTACATAATTTTAAACATTGAATTAATAATTTATCTTCTTATCCATTCTTAAGCATTTATATTATCTATTCTTTTAAAATAATTTTTTAAAAATTATTATAATTTCTCATTGATGACTTTTTTGCCTTACCAGTGAAACCATATGATTTTCATTTTAGATTTAGAATGCATATGACCAGTTTGTTTTTCTGAGTTTGTCCCAATCTAGGTTTTTAAATGGCAGAATATGAGTAAGATTGGTAGGATGAAAAATGCCCTGCCTCAAAGATTTTCACATTCTAAACCATAGAATCTGTCAATATTACTTCATAAGGAAAAATGGCTTTTACAGATGTGATTAAGTTAATAATCTTGAGATGGGAAGATTATCCTCCATTATCCATGGGATAATTATCCGAAGTAATTACAAGCATTCATATAAGAGAGAGAAAGAGGGAGATTTGACTTCAGACAGAAGTCCCTGTGACCAATGAGGCAGACAGAGGAAAGATGTGGCCACGAACCAAGGAATGCTGGCAGCCAACAGAAGCTGAAAGAGGCAAGAATGGATTCTCTTCTAGAATATCTGGAGGTCATTCAGCCCTCTTGAAACCTGATTTCAGCCTAGTGAAACTGATTTGTACTTTTGTCCTCTAGAGTTGTTGTGATAGAATAAAGAAAGTTTTGCTGTTTTAAGACATAAAGTTTGTAGTAATTTGTTATGGAGGCACTGGGGGACTAACACAGAGCTCTTATCACCATAAGTAATCTATACACTGTAAATACTTTTTCATTTTAGAGACAAACATAGATTAATTTTTTTATTAATTTGATTGCTAGATTGTGAAAAAATAGATTTTCATTATATCCTTATTATATATTATAAATAAATTTATGTTACATATAAATTTATTTTATATAAATTGTCTCCAGTTAATTTACCATTTTTATTTTATTAAGTTATCAGTATCTTATTTATTCTAACTTATAATATGTTGAGACCATTAATATTTTATCAAGTTTGCCTCAGGTAAATTTCTCAATGTGTGATTTAATTGGATTTGGCAAATTTTTAACCATGAGAAAGTTTTAATTATTTTGTAGTCGGATCTCTCCCTTCTTCACTGTAATTTTTCCACTTCTCTTTTTTAAAATTAAATTTGAAGAAACATTAGTTAATAACATTATATAAAGTGTACAAAATTGTAATTTGACATCTGTAGACTCTATTGTGTGCTCACTATATATTTGTTCCACTTTTACTTTTGCTGAAGAAGAATCTCATTATTTGCCAATGTTCTCCAGATTTTTAAAATGTTTTTACATTGTTGCAATAATTCTTTATATTTCATTACACTTTGAGTTAGTGTAAGATATGAGTTGAGCATCTGATTTTAGTTTGTCAAAGATATTACTAATTATACCAGCACCACTTAATCTTCCTTTTTTATTCTCTTATTTATTTGTGTGACTAACTTTTTCATATACTATTTTATGTATGTAAGGGTTTGATTAGCTATTCTCTTCTATTACTTTGTCTCTCTTGCTTCGGTACAGTTATGAGTTTTTAACTTTTTGAGTTACATTTGAGTCATATTGTACAAAGACAAGCCCCATTTCTCTTCTTCTTTCAAAGTCCTTTTAATCATATTATTTATATACAATCTGGTACTTTCAGATCAACTTAGATGCTCGAGTTCTCAAAAAAATCATTTGTAAATAGTTTACTTAGAATTATTTTAAACATAAATACATTTGTGAAAAAAATTGACCTTTCAACAATATTTAGCCTCCTCATCCAGAAATAATATTAGTCTTTCAATAGACTCAAATCTTCTTTCCTTTATATCTACTTATAATATGGATATGTAAATGTATTAGGTCCAGGGAAAGCCAAAAAATGAAGACATAATAAAAAAAAATAAGACTTTCTGATTTGGGATATTTAACGAAAGCTCAGTGAGGTTAGAAAAATTGAGTAAAGATAAAGATCCAAAAGTAGGTAATAATGAAGTACTGAGTAAGCCTCGAAACTGAATTGTGTTAGAAAGTGCCTGATTCTCTAGAGACTTATGGTCACTAATGTTAGGAGCTCCAATCAGCAACATCATAAAATTTATTAAAATAAATAAATTAGTAATTGCATGCATACATGAATACACACAATACATTTGATTCAGGAGGAAATATTGGAACAAGGGGGAAAAATAATGGTTAAATGGCTTCTCACATTAATGTTTATAGACACCTAAGTGTATCAGGATTGAAAAGATTTTAAGACACTGGCTTATTTTCAACTTCCAGATGATAGATTAAAGGGAGTGTAGTTGTTATCAGTTGGTGCACTGGTGAAAGAAAGCCTTAATTATAACTATGAACTAACTACATGGTATATCTATTAGTTATGTTACTACTTTTAAAGAGAGGAAGGCAGAGTAGTTGAAAAAGGTAATGTCAGTAGAAAATAGTAAATTGAATTTGTGAAGTTTTAGAAAGTTAAATGGGAATAGAATAAAATGATTTTGCAGTAATGGTTACAAATATTTTTAAAATAATTAAAATAGCTGAAACACTATGTTCTTTTCTAGAAGGAGGTATGAACACAGAAGTTGGGAATAAATAATTACACAAAATCCATCTAAAAATTAATATCTAAAAGATGCAGGATTACACGTTATTTTTTATTTACACGCTAAGTGAAGAGAGCTGAGACAGTTAATGTTCACAGACACTGCACTTTGTAAACCATTAAACATCAACTGCAAGCTTACAATGCCCTCCTGATCTGACGACACTGCCTAAGCTGTGCCCAGGAGTGCAGAGCTTATTGTTTCTTTGAGCTTAATGATAGAGGTACCTGGCCCATGCAGTGAATTAATATAATGGATAATAAAGCTCCCCAAGAACCTTGATACAAGTACAGTGCAACAAGTCATATAAGCTAATAAAAACCTGTGAGCCTTCATAAAAAAAAATCCTCAAAAGCTGATCTCTAAGGTAATGGGATTTATGCTCTGTGACGCGTATTCTCCAAAGCAGGGATTCTCAGGGATGCAGGAACACAAGACTGACTTCCTATGAGAGACAAGACTCCCAAATTACTTATATTGTATGAGTATACTGGGAAGTGACTTAATCCATTAAAATTTTTTTTATGATTACTTTGTTGGTTTGGGTAGAAATATTTAAATTTCCAGACTTGCAGAAACTTGTTCAACTCAACAGAAACAGAAGATGAATGAACTTGCCTAATTTATAACTAGGGAGTGGTTCAGAATTTGGAGTTTAGAAGTTAGAGCAAAGTAGGAAGTTGTGTTTATTAGAACACAGAATTCATTAATATTCAATGTGAGGCTTTCATTCCTACTGTCACTCAGAGGCTAAATAAGATTTCTTACTCTTCAATGCTAAGGTAAGACTGAAATTCTCAATTCCTAAGCTTATGTCCAAAGTTTCTCAATGAATTCATATTGTTTTCTCTGCTACATAGACATCTGAGTATGAAATTATGGTATAAAGGCTATAGAACACATCCATCCAGGCATGAAAGAAGGCTCCACTTAACGTACACTGTTTCCCCTTTTAGAGTTGAAGAATGAGGCATGGGGTAATTATACATTTAGCTTTTGTTATCATCTAAAATATGAGATAATTACCACTTATTCAAGGTTATATGAAAAATATAAGGGAATATATGTAAAAGCACTTTGTGTAATACAGAAGCCTACACATATAAATAATATTATTTAATGATATAGCTTTCTTAAAATTTTTATCATACAGAAAATAAAGTACAAAAGGAACTTTAATTCATCCTTAGTTTTTAATACATTTATTTTGTATGTATTTTAAAACAAGTGATTTTCACTATATACTTTTAATAAATAAAATAATAAATCAAGTCACATGACTGTTTGGCCAGTTGCTTAAGAAACAGAGTATTTCAGTGACCTATAATTGAAAATAAAACATAGGTGAAAATACATTTTCTTAATTCCTTTAAAACCAATATTGATAAATGTTTTTGTTTTGTTCATAATTATCTTTTTTTTTGAAGTTAAATACTAGCCTTCCTCAGATAATTGTAAATTCTACAATATTTAATTTAACCAGTTAAACGCAAGTTAGGCAACTGCTTCAATGTTTAATTTTTGTTAAGCTTAACATCCTTTCAATCTAGTTCTTCCACTTCTTTTTCTAAAGTCTGTAGAATTATTTTAGCACAATATAATAAGAGACTATTCCAGAATTTCTGAGTTCTCATGATCTCTTCAAACATTATATTTAGAAAATGTTTTAGAAAATTATTTAACAAAAACATTTTATAGTAGTTTTTCAAATTTATCATGCTATTTTGCACACATTTATCTGGGTCCTTTTTGATTATACTACTGTTATTTTTTAAAGAAAATGATACAATTATGTTATAAAAATAAAGAGCTATTTTACATTAAATAAGTTGGAGAAAAAAGCACTGCAGCTGGATGGCAATACCTATTTTTTCTTAATTAGTTGCATCCTTTCAGGTAGTTGGGCTAGATTAATCAATCCATAGAACTGAATTAATTTCAAAGAACTAGAGTAAGAATATATATATATATATCTCCTAGCAACTCATGAACTATTTACACACCATCGTCAATTAATGAAATACACTGCATAGCTGAAATGTTGCCTATCAAAAATCAACATTTGGTTGATTTTGACTACATTTGATCACAATTTTTCTAAAATAAATCATATATATATTTAAGTTCAAACATGAGAATTCCTTATGGAGCAGATGCTAGGCTGTGTTGTGTGATACAATAATAACTAAAATCGCAATTTCACTTCTACAGTGTGTTTATATCTTAATATGTGTGATATATGATTTTGAGGCCTTGGTTTATTATAAAAAACATTAGTCTCTATAGAGAACACCATTTTTGAGAAATGCTAGGCCCTTGCTAGACGCTAAATGGCCCAGTCGTTTTGCATGTCATTAGTGCTCATGCACTCTCTGGCTTTCTGCAATAAGCATTTGAAGTAGTAGAATATGTGTATATTTTAATTGCATGTGACAGAAGTTTAAACTACTCCAAATAAAAAGAAAAAATGCATTTTGTTGGATCAATATCCAGAAAGCGAGGAGCTAGATCTTCAAGAGAGCTGACTCAAGGTGCTTCAGTCAAGCTATCAGGCTACTATCTCCATTCTTTTACTTTATGTGGTTCCATTCTCCACGCAGGCTCTCTCAGCATGGCAGACAGAACACAAGCATCAACAGACACAAACTTACCTCCTATACTACCTTAGCAATTTCCCAACCCCACTTTGCCATTTGCTTTCTCCTTCAAATTTAGTTTTCTTCCTGTTCCCCGTACAGTTTATTAGGAGTGCCATTGTGTAAGTAAAAACATTAAAGTCTGCGTCTACAGATTTTACTATATTTTTAAAGTTCAATGTCTAACTTAACTATTTTTATATCTTCCCTTGCATTTTGTATCTCAGTCTGTATGTTTTCTATCTCTTATTATGAGCTCCTTTTGCTCCAGAACTCTCTGTTTTTAATTTTCATTCATTACTTGTAACATTGGTAAAATTAGATACCAAAAATCAAAAATAAGATATTAACAAATTTTAACTTTTTGGATGAATATGTATAAGTTGACACTGCAGTCACAGAGGCAGAAATTCTGAAATTCTGACCTCCAGATCCTGAGAATAATTATACTGAGAATGAAGAAAATTCTATAGTTGTCTTTGCAGAATTATTTTAGCACAATATAACAGTAAACTATAGTCTCTCAGGACTCACTGAAACGTGAATTAATTACGTATGCATTTTTTTATGTTCTAATGATTATTAAGTTGCTTTTACACTTTGTCTTCCATCTTATTTCTTATCTCTAGGATTCTGAGGAACTAGGCATTCATCATTGAACTTGGTGACCAGCTTTTTGATATATCAAATGAATTATGGGTCACAGTTTTTTGTTTGTTTGTTTTTTCTGGTTTATGGCCTTCTCACTTGCTTCTCTGTATTTAACTAGAGATTTGTTTGATATCAGGAATATCTCTCCTGACAATTGCATTGTATACTGAATTTTCAGTGGATCAAAGTTCAGAAACTTGATATTAAGAAAGTATGACTGCAGTCTTGTTCTTAATTTCTGATTGCCACAGACTAATTATAATAGAAGAGGTTCAAATTACTCAAAGGATAATATAACATATCCTTTCTTGGAAATAAAAAATGTAAAAATGAATTGCTAAACATTCCTCTTTCAAAATATTTTGTTTCCAGGATTTTAAAACATTGTATCATTGGTATGTAGTATTTTTATTTCTCCCAAAATAGTATTTTTGTTATGCATGTGGAGGTGTAGTACTTACAAATAAAAATATTTTAATTTAATTATTAAATATTACTTAAATTAAGAGTATTTAATTAATTCTGAATTTTATAATCTATTATCTTTCATTACTCTTTAAAATGAATGTTCCTGTGTCTTATGGTTGTATAATGAATCATCTCAAAACCTAGTAGACTGAAACAATAACAGTCATTTTTACTCTTATAATTTATACAGGTTAGAAATTTTAAAAGGAATTTTAGAAGGAATCAGCCAGGCTGTGTGGCTTAAGGGCTCTAACGCAGTTAGAGACAAAGCAGTTATAGCTGGGACAGAGGTAGTGGAGGTAAGGTTGGGACAGCCTTTCTTTCTTTCTCTTCATGTAGTCTCAGAACCGTTCCATATCATCTCCACATACCTAATTGGCTTCCAAACAGCATGGTAGGTTCAGGACAGTCAAACTGCTTATTTGGCCAATGAAGACTTAAAGAGCAAATATTTCAGTAAACAAAGAAATTGAGTCTTTGCTTTTTTAGTATTGCAAGGCACAGAGCATCACTTGTCCTGTACTATGTTGGTTGAAACAGTGGCAAAATGCTACTCAGTTTCAAGAAGAGGAGGCATAGATCACATCTCTCTAAAGGATTTCAAAGAATTTGAAGATATATTTTTAAACTGATGTAATGAAAACAGTATGGCTGTTATTACACATACTTGTCTAAGTAATAAAAATGCTATATCCTTTAAATTTAAGTATTTAAAAGTTATTGAGTGTTGCTTTGTGTCAGACACTAAAATAAATGTTGTAGATAACATACATACATACATATATATACACATATATGTATATATGTATATATGTGTGTGTATACACACACACACACACACACACACACACACACACACACACACACACACATACAGTTTTAGCCCTAAAGTGCTTATCTTGTAATAAGAAGACACAAAATGATACTTATAATATGTGATACACATATTAATTGTGGTGACACAGAGGACAGTGAGAAAACTGCTCATGAATTCTGTAAGCAGTAACTTTGAACTGAATTCTAAATGATAAAGAGTTATTGATTGTTCCAGGGAGTAGGTCCAGAACAAAGGCACAGACACAAAGGCAACAAACAGTAAAACAAGTGTGTGTGTGTGTGTGTGTGTGTGTGTGTGTGTGTGTGTGTAGACACAAAGAGTCTGTGACTTTGAAACAAATGTTTAAGTCAAGGAGTGCTAGGAAATGAGGCTATAGAGAAAGACAGAGGGTAGATCATTCAGTGCCTTGTGGGCCAGGGTAACTGCCCCGAGTTTCTCTTGTAGATCCTGGGAAACCATTGAAGGATTTTAAGTAAAAAGAGTGATATAATCGCATTTATTCAGGTAGCTGTGGAGAGGGCAGAGTTAAAAGTGGCAACAAAAAGTATCAGTTAGAAAAACATAGCAATAACTTTGTTGACAAATACTGGGGTAAATAGTTATAGCAATGGAGAGAATGATACCATTATCATAAAGACATACAAAGTCAAATCTACAGAACTTGATGATTGATTGTAATAGGGACATGAAAGAAAAGAAGTGAAGTTTGATAGTGTGGGTGAATGGATAAAGAACATAGTCACTAACTTAGCAGAAGAAAAAGGAGTTCTGGGAATGATGAGTTAAGTTTTGCTCACATAGACTTTGATGATCCTTTGAGACATCTGAGCCATATATGATGCCAAATATAATTAAAAGTAATAATAACTGGGGTTTGTGCTTTGTTTATACATTACTCTTTGTGGTTTCAAAATTTTGTCACAAATACTCAGCAACCCAGTAATGGACAGGCACAGCTTACACCCCAAAGATTCTTGCCAAGAATATGCCCAGGGATTCCCCACATGTGGTTTGAGTGCATTGCTTAATTGGTTGCACATCAATAGTCCTAAAGAAAAAATACACAATGGGAGTAATATCAACAGATATACATAAAGATAAGATACTTTGATGTCTGTTATTATTTTTTCTCTACAATAGGAAAACAATAGCAGCTTCTTATAATATAAAAACTTTTGTGCTCATAGGTATTGTATCTTAAGGTACAGTTTACCTTTCTACTATATCTCAGAGTCTTTAGGATTTCCAGGACAATTTTTAACTAGTGAAACTGTATGAACCAAACCCTGTCTGGGTTCTCCCACTTAAAAGTTTGAAGGAAGATAACTTTTTGCTGATAAGTAAAGGATGCTTGACAAATCTTATTTGATTTTTAAAACTATAACTTGATTAAATGTTAAATCTTATCTATTTATTTAATCATTTCAAAACACAGGTCACTGATTTAAAAACATAAATAATAGAACCATTTTACTTTCATTATGCCAGTAGATTATTAATGGTGAGAAGACCTGTGATAACTCTTAGTAAATGTTATTTTATCATTTTTTAATTTTTTAGCACATCTACAAATTTCAAATATATTTAAAATAGCAGTTTATGGTTGGGCCTTGTTTTTATATCATCTGACAATGTTTGTTTTATTGGAATTTTTAGATCATACATACTTAGCATATTTATTAATATAGTTTCTTTAATCTTACTATTTATGCCATTTATTTTTTTGTTTGATTTGTTTTGGTAATATTTCCTTCTTGTTTGGAATATTAGAATGTCTTTATGGTTCTATTTTTATCTCTACTCTGGTTTATTTACTACAGTTCTTTATTTACTATTTTATGATTTTTCTAGAGTTTACAATACACATCTTTAACTTGTAAGAGGCTACCATCAAAGAAAAGTAGACCCTGTTATAATGTAAGAAACTTAGAACAGTGTGCTTCCATTTCCCTCACTATCATTTTGCTATTATTACATATTTTAATTTTGCATATATTTTAAACTTCACAGTACATTGCTACTATTTTTTTTTGCTTTGGACAATGATATTTTTAAAAGATTAATGATAACTAAATAAATGGCTTTTCTATTTACCTACAATTTTATACTTTCTGGAACTCTTCTTTCTTTTGTGTAGATACAATTTTTATTTGATATTTTTCTTTTTCCCAAAAAACTTTTAACCTTTCTTCTATTGTAGTTATGTTATAATAAATTCTTTCAACTGTAGTTGTCAAAAAAGTTTATTTAGCCTTTATTTTTGCAAGATATTTTCAAAAAGTATAAAATTCTAAATAATAATTTTCTTTGAGTACTTTACAATATAGATGTCTTTCCATGGTCTTCTGGCTTGTACAGTTTCTGTCAAGAAGTCTCCTTTTATTTTAATTTTTCTTTCTCTGCATATAATGTATCTAACTCTTTGGTTGACTTCAAGATTGTGTTTTGGGTTGTCAATAGTTTGCCTATTATATGTACCTGCCTGCGTTTTTGTTTGTATTTATTTTGCCTGTATTTCCCTAAGCTTCTTGAATACATTCTTTGGTTAAATCTTTTATTTTAGTAGTTGTCTTTAAGTTATATATATATATATATATATATATATATATATATATATATATATATATATATATATTAATAATATAAGCTTATATATATTAATATAAGCTTATATATATATATAAGTTTATTTTATATATATATATATATATAATTTAAATAATAGACCACTTTCAAATACTACTATATCATTTCAGATGTAACAAAGGTATCTTATATTATCAGTATTGTGACTTTGATGACATTTGATGACATGTGATATAATCATCCATTACATAGTATTATATTTATTTAAATAGTTATTTTTGTGTCAATTAAGCATAAAAAATAAATTTCTATTTTATTTTTATCTAGGTCTTCTCTGACTTTTTTTTTTATAGATCCCAACATTTTTCTTTTGCCTAAAGACCTTCTTTTAAAAATTTTGTGCATGTCTGCTGGAAATTAATTTCTTCAGCTTTGGTTTGTCTGAGAAAAATCTTTATTTCTTTTTAATTTTAAAGTTAATATCACTGGATGTAAAATTTTAGATTGGAAATTATTTTCTTAAAAAAATTAAAGATTTTATCTATTTCTGGTGAGAAATATTGTATATTCTTGTTTTTGTTTCTCTATAAATAAAGGTGTTCCCCCCATCCTTCATTTTCTTTAAGATTTTTTCTTTGTATCTCATTTTCTTCAATTCAAATTTGATAGATCTTGATTTTGAGCTTTCTGGACCTGGGGTTTTGTACCTGTCTTAATTTTGGATATCTCTCAACCATTATTACTTCAAAAATTTCTTCTGCTCCATTCACTCTTTCTTTTCTATTATTCTAATTATGTATATTTTATTCCTTTGATATCTTCCCACAGTTCTAAGATATTTTTATTCTTTTTTTTCTTTTTGCATTTAAATTCACAAAGTTTTCATTTATTCATTTTCAATTTCCCTGATTCTCTTCTCAGCTTCATCAAATCTGACATTAATTCAGTCTTCATTTTGGTTACCATATTTTTTATTTTTAATGTTACCTTTAGATTTTTTCCCTTCATGGTTTTTGTTTATGCTGACATTACTTATTCAAGCCTGCATGTGGTCTACTTTTTCCATTAGATCCCTTAGTGTATTGATAATAGTTATTTTAAATTCTTTGTCTGATAAGTCCAATATCTGTGTCATATTTGAGTGTAGTTCTAATGATTTGCCATTTTTTGTTTGTTTGTTTTTTTGCTTTTGATATGCGTTGGAAAGTTTTGTTGAAAGCTAGATATATTGAGTGAGTATAAGTTCTGAAGTTAGCAAGCCTTTTTGTATTAATTTAGCTAGCAGTTGGCCTGTTTTTAATGTTTTTATTGTTGGGTAACTGAGGCTTCAAATTTCTCTAGTATCTTTGTTTTTGTCCTTAGCTATAGGGCTTCCTATTATACCATTCCTCCGAAAAAGCGTATGCCTTGCATCTGTATCATCTATAATTCACTATTATTATAATGGAGTATTGGTATAGTGGTAGAGCATGGGGAAGGAAAAAAGGTTCCTATATTTTGATTAAGACACCGGACCTGTGTCTCAGAAGTGTGGTTTTCATTAGTGTTTCTGTTCCTTCTTTAGGTAGTTATTTTTTTCTTCCCTCTCCTCACTCCCTTCTTTAGCTGTAATAGTCTCGGTCCTTTTCCTTGGAGCTCAGTCCACTGTTAACTATGTCTATTTTTCCCCTTTAAGTGAGAAAGTAAGGCTGTTGTAGGCTAGAGTGGGAGAGAGTATCTTGTCTCTGGTAGTATAGATTTCATTATTGCCCTCTGGTGAAGTCTTCCATGAAAAGTAGGCTTTTACTATGAAGAAGGTTCTGGAAGGGTTTCACAATGGGTACTTCTCACCTCTTCTTACTAGAACCTTAAAAGAATCTCTCTCAGATCTCTGCAGGGAAAAATTGGTGGAGTTCCTAGACTGAAAGTCCAAGAAAGTATGGAGACCCCCTGTGACTACAGCCCCAGGAGTTTTGTTAAATTTGCTAGTTTTGTTTGTTACATGTGTCACCTTGTGTAGCTGTTCAGTTGTTTGGTCAAATACTAGTCTAGGTGTTGCTGTGATGGAATTTTTTAATGTGATTAACATTTAAGTCAATACATTTAAGTAAAGCAGGTCACCTTCCATCATGTGGGAAAACCTTATCCAATCAATTGAAGGCCTATGAGAAAAGTTCCCCTGGAGAAGAAGGGATTCTGTCTCAGACTGCTTTTGTACTCAAGGGTATAGCATCTACTGCTGCCAGAATTTCCAGTCTGCTAGTTTTGAACTTGCCAGCTCACACAATAGAGAGATTTATTATCTATCTCTATCTCTATCTCTATCATCTCTATCTCTATCTCTATCTATATTATCTATATCTATATCTATAACTATTCTATATCTATCTATATCTATATCACCTATCTATATCTATGTCTATATCTCTATCTCTATATCTTCATCTCTATCTCTATCATCTCTATCTCTATCTCTATCTATATTATCTATATCTATATCTATAACTATTCTATATCTATCTATATCTATATCACCTATCTATATCTATGTCTATATCTCTATCTCTATATCTTCATCTCTATCTCTATATCTATCTCTATCTATATATCTCCATCTATATCTATATCTTTATCTATCTATATATTAATAGGGATATAGAGAATGATAGATATATATGTATCTAGCTATAGATATATATCTTAATACACACATACATATATATAGCCTCTCCTATTGTTTCTATTTTTATGGAGAACCCTTACTAATACAATTTTATTTATTGTTTCTGTGGGATATTTTAACATATTAATAGAATTATTTTAAATCCTTGCCTGATAGTTCCTACCTCTGATTTTGATTTTATTGATGACTTAATCTTTTGTCAATAGGTCATTCGCTTATTCTCACTTTATTGGGTGCCTCACGATTTTTGATTAAATGCTAGACAGTGTGATAGAAGAGCAGAGAAGAGATGATGGTAAAGAGTATGCTCAGAAATAGGCATAATTCTTCCTTCATAAGACTATTATTGTATGGGATCAAGTCAATATGGTCAGCAATTAGGCTGAGTTTGATTTTTTGTTGTAGTTCTCATTTCCTTTAGTGCATCACAAACTCAAATACCTCCTATGGAGCACTGCTACTGCTTTGTGCTTATTGTTAGGGCTGTAGGGCCAAAGAATTTTTCCCCAAAATTTTGCACTATATTTAGCTTTCAGTAGCCTTTACAAATCTATTCCAGATAATGTTTCTCTTATTTCTTCACAAATGGTAAATTGCTTTTACTGTTACTCAGTGAAAGCTTCATGGTAGGATAGTGGTGATTTGGGTGATTTGTGTTTTTCCAATCCAATCTCAGTCATAGGTAGGGTTTGTACCCACGTCTCAAGAATGGTGCTTTCTCAGCATTCTTGCCCCTTTTTGTATTATTGTTTCAGGGGCTCTGGTAAGGTAGGTTTCCTGCCTCTTACCAAGTGACATTGTAAGTGAGAACGTGACATGTCTACCAAGTAGGAAGAGAACTCTCATAAAAAATGACAAAACAAAAAACTTTCAACTTATTGATAATTGTGGAATTCTGAAAATTCTCTATTTTAGTAGAAAATTACATGATGTATGAAAAAATAGAAATGAACGATTTTCCTTAAAATTACCAATTAACTAATTAAAATGCTAAATCATTTATTTTGATTATATGGTGTTCAGTTTGGATCTACTAGGTATCAAGATATGACTTCATTCTGGCCATTGCAGGTGTTTTAGAATCGTGTTCATTATTTGATTAAAGTTTCCTTATTCTTCAATGTACCGAGTTTCTTTAAGAACAGTAAATAATAATAGTGTCCTGATATAGCATATTTAATGATACAAAATCATAGCATAATGCTAGACCCAAAACAATGATGTTTTATCAGGTGCAAGGTGCTGGATTCTTTTTAACAGCTTGTTTATTTTATTTAGATTTCATCATTTTATAAAAGCCATTTTCTATACCAAACTCTGATTATCTACATCTCTTATTCTCTCTACAGTGTTATAATGTTACTGTGATATTATAAAATAAAATTACTGTGCTAATGAGAATTATTTCTTGAAGATACTGATTGAACAACAACTTAGAAATTGTAGAGATGCTTATGCATTTTCAGATCCTTATTATTCAAGTTTGATTATTAAGTCAATGTATAATGCTAAACTTTTGCTCTTGTGCTGTTGCTGCTTTTACCTTTGGTTACTGAGTTATTTTTAACTTTATTAGAACAATTCAAGATAAAGAAAAATATGTAAATTTATATTGCTATTACTTTCTAAATAGTTCTTAGTAAGTTGCCTTAGACTTTTCAAATCAATGTTCTATTTATTTTGATAGAAAATTTTAAAACTACTATCAAATATTAGTATTTTTGCACTTATCTGTGTATTTTTTATGCCTGCATTCTTATGATTTTTTAATTAAAGAAATAATTGATAACTACTGTTAGAGTAGGTAGACAACTAATAATAAATAGCAACAACAGATAACAACTGTTAGCTGGTAGCAGGCTTACAGTATAAGAGATAATAACTTTATTTATGTTACATAATAAGCAATATTATATCATTATTCTGTAGTATGGTTTAATGGGGAGGAGACTATACTTGAAGTCAGGACATCTTGGTTCCTTCCTAGCTTCTGCCACTTTCTATATGCTTTGTTAGGAATTTCCTTTTCATCTCTGGTTCTCAGTTCTCTTACTTTTAAAATTGTATTAATACCTTGTGTACAACACAGGATACATTAAAACAAATGAATTAATGTGTTTTTACTTAACATAATTAAAATTAATGCTATTATTATGGCTTGTGTAGGTTAACATTACACATTTGAAACATTGACATGCAAAAATCCAAAAAAACAACTTATTATGGAGTCAATACAACTTCATGGTAGAATTCAGAAACTCAGAATTTTAATCAATCTCTTTTTAGGGATAGGCCCTTTCTCTATCCCAACTCATATTTTTTTATTTAAAAGTTTATTTTTAATATTTTAATATATTAAACAATATGAATTGTTTTTCCACTTGAAATTGAAAAAAAAAGTTCATTGTTATTTTGATTGTGCCATCCGGCAATAAATATCTTTTATTCTGTTTGAGTTGGCATGTGGATTTGAAAATAAAGGATCTTTTCTAAGAAACCGAGACATAAATTTTGAATTGCCAATCTTCTAGCTTTTAAAAATTTTAATTCAGGAAATAACTTCCATGTGAATATAGACTCTTTCAATTATAATGTTGTCCCCTAAAAGCTTTTTTATATATCAACACATTCCTCTTATGGACCACACAACAACTCTATTCTTTGAAAGTTCTGCAGTGAGAGCCATATCATTAGTAGGAATAGAAAAACTAATTTTGGTAAAAAAAATTTTTTTTCACAAAAGTCTGCTTATAAATCAAAGTAACTTTGAATACATTTGATGATTTCCCCTTAAATACTTATACTTTTTTTGAACACGAGTACAGTTAAAAGAAAACATAGTGGTGATCATGAATATAAACCAACTCAGAAATTTAATGGTTCGCTGTTCTCTCAACAAACACTATGGAAAGTTTATTACATGGAAAGCAGTAGGCAAACTCTGAGTTGAGAAATTAGAAATGAAGACAGCTTTCATGGATCTTACAGGCTAGTAATTTAACACATGGTGATAGAAGTGAGAATCACTTAAAAAACTGGCGGATCTTTTGGCCCTTTCTCCTTCTCTACAGATACCACCCTCTCTGAGAGCAGCCTTATTAGTCCACAGCATTATTTTAGCCTAATCATTTACATACAGACAATGAAGCACATATTCATCACTAAGATAAGTATTTTATGTAAAATCTAAAATAGTTTTTATTTGCACTGAAATAAATATAGATTTATTTTCAGAACTGATAATCTAACAGGTCATAATTGGTTTAGAGCTGTGTTGATTCTTTTCTAACTTGTGTTCACTCCAGTGATCTGGAGCCAAAGAATACAGGCCCTAAATCATTAGTAATGAATATTATTCTCCCATATGGAGCATTTTTTCAGTCTTCACACAAGAAATAGGCCATCTCCTCTTGAAACAACCCAGAATTAACATAGAAAAAACTATTTTTATTCAGATTCTTTACTGAGAATTTCTTTCAACTTCGCGATTGAACCCACAGTTTCCCCACTGCTGTACACAGAATCATTGACACAAATGCTGAGATGTGGACCCACGCAGCTCTCTGGGTGGTTGTATGGGAAGTTCTTGGCTACCAGAAGTCTCGTCTACTGAGGCCAGTGATCTAGATACATATGAATGAAAGAAGATGTTCTTTAAGCAAAAAAATAGCCTTTTCCACAAGGATTTCACTCCCCTTTAAGCCTTCTCTTGAAGATGCTTAAATTTTTTGGCACCAAGACAGATGAGCCTATGAAAATCTATTGCTTGATGATCTGAGGTGGCACTAACTTCACTTGCTTGCTCACCTCCTGCAGTGAGGCTCAGTCCCTAACAGGCTATAGAGAGGTACCAGTCCGTAGCCCCGAAGGTGGGGATCCCTGATCTAGAATATTCTGGTGCTACTCACTGGTCTCTTCTCTATCTAAATTTTTGCTATCTTTTTGCATCAATTCTTTGTTCACACAAATGATCTATCCAAAAGCCTAACTCCTTGGTTTTTAATGGTTTCCTCACAGTTAATCTACTTCAGCTGCATTCCCCTCAGTCACATATGGCCATGCTCACCCCATACTTGTGGTTAACTACAGTGGTTCTACTGAGAAAATCAAGACTTTGGACATTCCTCTCCCTGGACACACCTATCTATACTTCAGGCTCTTAAATTTATAAATTTTTTCTCATTCCTTGACCTAATATCTTCCCTGTCAATAACTTTTTTGGTTTCTCTAGTTTATACATCAGGATTCATTATTTTTACTACTTGCTCAACAGTGTTCTTGATTAGCTTTTTGCTTCATCATCCTTTTATAAACCATCAAGTCTGGGTTGACTCAACAATCTGTTGTCTTTCCTCAAACACCTGGCTGCTATGAGATAATGAACAAAAAGTCACACTGAAAAAAATTAAAGAAACAATTGGCTTCAAGACACTTACATACACATACATCTATTTAAATTCATACCAAAAAGAGACATTTTCTTATCTTACAGAAGTGGTATCTCTCCTCCTGTCTAAGAGAAGACTGCAATTAAGCCAATCATTTAGACTGTTGTCTCTTAAGTTTCAACTGGGGAGGGTGTACTTCTAAGTTCACTCATCTGTTTGTAGGAAGACCTCAGTTCTTCACAGACTGTTGGGCAGAAATATTCATTACCTTGCTATATAGGCCTCTCCACAGGCTTCCTGAGCTTTCTCACCATCTGGCAGCTGGCTTCTGCCAGACAAAATGCAAGAAAGAACAACTAAGGCAGAAGCATAGTATCTTTTTAAAAATAATATCAGAAGTGATATAACATCACTTTTATCAGATTCTATTTGTTACACAGATCTACCCTAGTAAAACAAAGGCAACTGCATAGAGGTGTGAATAGTAGGAGGTAGAGATCATCGGAGGCCATCTTGAAAGCTGATTACTAAGCTGAAGTACTTTAAATTCTTGATTATTCCCCCTCCTATGCTGTTAATATAAGTCTATTGTTACTATATGCTTAGGTTTCCCTCTATTGGCTATTAATATTTAAACACATTCAATTTTTCCCAATGTAAAAGAACCTATGTGTCTTTCCATTGCAACCTGATTTTTGTCCATACTGCTCTGCTGAATTGTAATTGTCAAGATCACTGGGGTCATCTATGTGGTTGGGCCTATGTACAACATTTAGTATCTAGACCTCATTTGAGAACTTAAAAACATTTCATATAAAGAACCACTTTCTGTTTTTCTTTTTTTGTTGTTTTTCACTTTATTTACTAGAGCATTGTTAAGTTCACAGCAATATTGAGTAGAAGATACAGAAATTTTTTAAATACGCCCCACCTCCATGCAAACACAGCCTCCCCCACTATCAGCATTCCCCACTAGAGTGGTACATTTGTTATAATTGATTAATCTATATTGACACATCATTATCACCCTGAGTTTATAGTTTACATAAAGGTTCATTCTTGGGGTGGTACTACAAGTTTGACAAACATATAATGACGTATCTACCATTTATAGTATCATACAGAGTGTTATTACTGCCCTAAAAATCCTCTATTCCTATCCAGTTTATGTTTCCCTTCTCCCCAACTCCTGGCAACCAGTGGTCTTTTCGCTGTCTTCATACTTCTGCTTTTCCAGAATGTCATATAGTTGGAATCATACAGTATTTAGACTGTTCAGGTTGGCTTCTTTCACTTAGTCCCATACATGTAAGTTTCCTCCATAACTTGTCATGGCTGAAAACTAATTTTATTGTTTGCATATACCATAGTTTATCCTATGAAAGACTTTTTTTTGCTTCCATGTTGGGCAGTTATTAATACAGCTGCTCTAAACATCCATGACCCTTGCATTATGTGTGTTTCTATAACACATTTATGTTCTTTTTCTTGATGTTCTTTAAAGTGCTGTTTTGGTGTTCTCCTTTTCTCACATTATACCTTCTTCTTAGGAGACTTCACTTACTTTTATGTTTTTAAAGATCATCTACACACCAAGAATGATAAGGAAATATCAGATCCATCATTAAAACTATTATAAAATGTTGAAAACCCATTAAGTATAAATGACTGGCTATATGACATATTGTTTGGTGTATACTTCAGCTATTCCACCCATGGTAAGGCATTTTTATATATTCAAATGAAATTGGGATATAATTTGATCCATATTAGATAATATTAATTTCTAGTAATAAATTTACATTTTCAAAAGATTATCTTGAAAAATATGCTTGCTAATTTTTGTATTCAGAGCATTATTATGGCATAAAATTTTTGAAAATTAATTTCAAGAAATAGAAATTATTTTCTTCACAAGTTTTTATATTGCCTTGCTTCATATGTGGCTCTCGTTTGTGAGAAAACTAATTTTTTATATTCATATTGTTCTGTTACATATTCGTCCTAAAAAATATTGTACCAAATTCTACTGCAACCAGTGCTTGACAGTGTCCATACTCTGGTAGAAAAAAATTTATACTATTCAAGTATTTGAATATTATATCTATTTATGTCTATTTATCTAAGATGTCTATAAAACTACTCTTACAGGGGTAACAATTCTGTTTATAACTCTAAGATGTTACTGACATAAATATTAAATGTGACATATATAAACCCACAATTACATGTTAAAGTTATTTCTGTAAGAATTAGATATTATTAATTCATATTATTTTAAGTCACTTCTGTTTAGAACTTTTTCTATTTGAGCTTCAAGAGATATTGAAATTTCTCAGCATATATACTCTAGGAAGGAGACTGAAAACTTTCCCCATAAGTTAATGTAGCCATCATGTGGAGTTTCATGTGCAACCTAAATGTAATTGCTGTGGTTAGAACTAAAATTTAGGTTTACACTGTCTGCAGTTGTTAATTTTAATTTTAAATATGTGTTTTTTTCTCTTTAATTCTTCTTTTAAAGGCTCCTATCATTATCAATTCATATGTTGGTATGGCAATAAACAGAGGATGACCAGATGTTTAGAAAAGGGAAAAACATGTGGGAAATTCTCTCCAATACATTTTAACCCCACCATCACATGCTTGTATATACACACACACTCACTCAATCATTCACTATATGTATAGCAAGACCTCAAATCTATATTGCTCATTAGAACTTTATGATATATATTCACTTTTTATAGATTTAGTTAACTGCTGTTTGAGACAGAAGCTACCTAGAAGAGCACAGTCACATTTGGATTAAAACACAGACACAGACATACACACAGACAGACACACACACACACACACCATTGTCACCATCTTCTACAAATTTACTCAGGAAGAGATAAATATATTCTACCAGGATTTTGCAAACATAGTATAGCAGAGCTCTGCCTTGGCCAGGAATAATTCATCTAATTATGTGAGAACATGACGGAGCTGTGTAGAATTCTAGGGCAATTGTAGGCAATTAAATTATCTGTTGGTCACTGGTCTCAACATTGGCACAATAAACCATGATAGAAAAATTTTCTACACAGGTATAATGAGTGGCAGCCATTTTGCAGCTATTATTGAATTTGTACATAATGTCGTTCTGTAGCTGTGAAGGATCAGTGCCTGCCATAAACTGCCAAAACACAGCTATTTAAAGGACTTCTACAATTAGGCAAGTTTGAGAGTGTTTCTTTGGTTTTATTTTTGGCAAGTTGCCATTTTTTCTTACAGATAGTATATTTTTTTAAAAGCTAGTTTATGCCAAGTTGGCATTCTGGAAGCTAATTAACTCTTTTAGAACCTTAGCAGTTCATTTGGTGCATGGCAGCAACTTAATGCTGCATTTATACATTATTTTATGTATAAATGCATAAATATGTGTTTAGGATACTAAATATTATCCTTTTGGCTCAGAAAAATTAATGCACTTTCTAATGTGCCTAGCTTATATTCAAGGGATAGTTAGCATAATGAGAGAATATAGGCCAATGTGGGTTAATGGTCACAGAAAATTCACTTCATGAATGATGCTTGATATTTAAACATATCAGTGTTTTCTTAGACAAAATGATTTTCAGGGATTGCACAATACAAATGAAACCAAAACTGCATTCTTAAGTCATATTTTGCATCCATAAATAACTAGCATACAGGACCAAAGAATCTGATTAGATTTAGTCAATTGCTGTGTCGAAATTTGTATTTCTGGCATGCTCAGGAGTCCCACGTCTTTGCCGCATCTCTTCTGAGAGCTCAGAGCACCTCTGCAGAGCCCGTGGGCTCGTCACACGGTGGGAAATAGCTCAACTCTCCCTGTTTCCTTGAGGTCGAAGAATTGAGACTGGGGAGCGAGCTTCCCCGGAAACTGAGGAGGGTAGCAGGCTCCTGCTCCTTGGATGCGGGTCTGTCAGATTCGCCCGTCAGTGTTTAGGCTCCGAGAAAACGCTCATACCTGGGACAAAAATCACGTTAACTTACTTTAAAATAGTCTCAAAAATTTTTATTTTGTAGTCTTAAAATTGGGTGAATGTTGATTAAAAGAATATTCTAATAGATATTCAATCAGTATCTCTATCACTCCATCAGAATCTGGTTAATCAAGAAAATCGCTTAAAAAAAGAAGAAAAACCAGCAAGTTACTTAACATATACAACCATGAAAAATAAAAACGTACATACATGAACCTTCATAGTAAAACCTAAAACATATAAATCTACATTTTATTTTTGCTAATCTTTGATAAGATATTTCTCTGAATCTTCTTGGTTGCTTAATCGAAGTTCCTTATGTTTCCCAATGGCCTTTTAAACAAACAAACAAACAAACAAAAACACTCATGTTGCATCATCCTTCATAGTTCCAAGTTTTTATTTTAATTGGAACAATGAAGTTCATGAAGACTCTTGCATAGCAAAATGTTTCTTGGATTTTATTTTATTTTTTACTTTTTAATGTTTTGCCCAAATGAATTAGAAAATATTTTTGACAACTTTAAATCACTGCATTTTTACAAACATTTGACTTCATTTTCATAAAACAGAACTAAAACTTTTTTTTAGTTTTACATTTCATTATTTTATGTAACATGTAATTAGATACCCTGTTGTAAGTTGTCATAGCTCCAGATATATTTTCTTCAAATAATTTTGATTTTATGTTCACGTTAATTTGATTGCTAACTTTCTCTTCCATAAAAGGAGGATGACAGGAATCTGTTTCTTTTTTTGCTCATTAATTTACCTAGCACCTGGCATATAGCAAGTACATGATGTGTTTATTAAAATAACAAATAAATAAGTATTTATATTACTTTAAAAGTTATCCAAGGAAGAAAGTCATTTAGTGTTTCTTTATCATCTATCTCAGTGTTTAAACACCTTAGAGATTAGGTCTATTGATTTTTCTTCCAAATGATTTATTCTCTCATTGAAACCCATTTTTACTCTTCATTTTTATGAAATCAGACAATAGTTAGTCAGTGTTCTCATCATAGTAATCGTATTTCCTTTCTTTACAGCAAGTTCTTGAGTAGGATGTTTATATCTTCCACAAAAATATTCATATTTTCTTTCTTCAGAAATTTTATTTTAACTGTTACTGATTTGTTCAGTCATAGATACAAAACGCTGATTTGAGTAGTTACTTTCAACTATTTCAACACCTTCACTTCGGGGGTAGAAGACATTGAGACCCAGATAGGTTAACTGAATTTCTCAAATGACGTATAACAAGTTGCTGGCAGAGGCAAAATACAGTATTGTTTTTTCAATTAGTTTCCTGTTTTGTGCTTTATTTTTATATACTACATGCTACATGGCTTGATCCACCCAAATAAGACACAATAATGAAAAAGAGCTAATCACCAGTGTCTCAAATAATTATCTACTGTCTTTGGTTATTCCCTCTATACTGAAGTTAACAAAAGCTGAATTTACTTTTATGTTTGTGGGAAATGTTTAAAGATATATTAATTTTGTTTACTTTTTAATTTAAAATTTCTAAAAAATAATGTCTGTCTTATTTATTATCTATAAGTTATATCCTTGCCAGTTTGTCAGTAAGATTTATAATTTTGAGTTTTATAAATATAGACAGAAAACAATATATTAGTTTGCAAGGGCTGCCATTACAAAGTACGACCAATTAGGTAGCTTAAACTATAGAACATCATTTTCTGGATGTTCTAAGGGCTAGAAGTCCAAGATTAAGGTGCTGGCATGGTTAGTCTCTTCCCATTCCACTGTCTGTGGCTTGTATAGATGACCATTTTTTTTTTACTGTGTCCTCCCATGGTCTTTCTTATGTGTCCTAATCTTCTTTTCTTATGAATACATCAATTGGATTAGACTCCAATCCAGCCTAATTGCCCTATTTTAAAGGCCTTGTCTTCAGTATAGTCATTCTGATGTGCTGGGGGTGGGACTTCAGCATAATAATTTTGGGGATACAATTCAGCCCATAACAAATACTCATCAAGCAATTCCTGCAAGAGGAATGCAGAAGGACCCAAGGGTCTAAGTTAATATATTTTAATTCAATGAAAAGGTGTTATTATGACCTTAATTGATCAATATGCTTATAACAGTATCATTTTATGACATCAATATGAGGCTAATACTGTCAATGAAAAACTGAAAAAATTCCATTGCAGATTGATATCCAACTGTTGATTCATTATGACTTCCCAAGTGTTTTATAAACATAAATGCTACCCAATTGCTATGCAATTTAAACTTCCATAAGAACCAAAACTGTGTATTGAAAAATACCTACACACAAACCTCACTCTTTCTAAAACTGGAGCCATAAGATAATTTTTCAAATCTCTCTAAGCTTCTTCATCTATGAAAGAGAGAGTGCTTACCTCAAGAATTCCTAGGTGACTTAAATTAAATTAAGGCACAAAATAGATGGGTATTACTATTTGTTAATAGCATTGTTCACATTAAATGTTGTTAATTTATTATACTTTTATTAACAAATTTCATCTCCTATGAACTTTTGAAATTTAACTTCTGAATTACTTTTATAACCTTAACTTCAATTTTAATTTAATACATCATATCTCATAGTAAGCAATATTCTAGAAGGAAACCTGCTCCATCAAATAAAATGATTAATTTTACATTTATTAAAATAACAAAGTTAAATTTTAATTGTTTCACATGAGACAGGACAGTAGAGTGGAAGTTATTCATTCCTGATTCCATCTAGTAAGGTTTGTCTGTTGAATATGGCACTATCCCAGCTCCCATGGAAATGGCTAAGGGACTGAAAAATTGTCAATGTGTTGTTTAATTACCTGCACCTGTCTACATAAGAACATCTTATGCAGTAATTATGGATCTGGTGCAAACCATCATGCATGGGGTTTTATTATGCTTCAATTTCCCTTCAAATCTCAATCCAGTCCCAGGGCTACCTTTTGGCTTATGAACACCCCCATTCAACACAAAATAAATTGGTTCCACTCAAGAAGATTAGAAATGGTGAGAAATAAAATTCCCCCTTATTCTTGGCAATAGTGTGTGTATTATTCCAAACCAGCAGAAAATACACAAGAGAAAGAAGAAAATAGATTTTTCTTCAACAAAGTTGAAACTCCATCAGCTAACTGGCTTAACACTGACTTCAAAAACTATACTGACACTTCTTTCTGATTCAGCATTTTTGAAGCGTGAGAGACAAGGTTGAAGGTAGCATCCAGGGGAAGGCTTGGCTTGGGGTCTTCTATTGGCAATAATTCTATGCTTTCCATTGTAGAAAAGAACAAGCAAACTCAGAATCTCATGGGCTATGTGACAAAAGAAGGGAATGGAATGGTTCCAAGTAGAGTTGAAGCTTCTGCTTTCTAACTTCCTTACGTTGTTCCATCTGCCTCTTCTGAGAGCTCCCATCTCCCACTGTGTGCAGCTGAGTTTCAAGCACTCCTGGTGGCATAATGACTGAGACTGAGATATTTCCTCCAGTTGTCAATAGCACTTCTATCTTGAAACTATCCCAGGAACCATATCCAAGTCTCCCATCTTCTCATCCTTGATCTCTGTGAACAAGAGGGAAGCTTCATCATACTTCTCATTGTTGATCATCTTAGTTTCAAGGCTATGTGTATCTGCATATAAAATAATATTTTTATTTTAAAATGTATGGTGTTTGAAAGATCTTTCTACTGAAGTGTGTAACTATTCCTGTAGCCAGAAGAGGAGATCACCACCCAGAGGAAGAGCCAGACTGTTGTGTCTGAATACTTAAAAAGACATTTGGAAGAGGAGAGCATCTGCAAATGCTGATGAAAATGGATTTGGAACATCTCCTTTGATCAGGAAATAGGTGGGCCATAAAATATCTGATGCATTATACTGCCTGCAGCAAACCCACATTCTGAGACCCAGTCATTTTAATACTCTAGAAAATATTAATAGAAAAAGGAAGAAGAATTAAAAGACCTAACACTTTTCAATTGCAATTGATGTATAATTTTGAGTTAACCAAAAGTTGTCATATTTTTGTTTCTGCACAATGACTGGTCATTTATATTTCATATCTTGAACCAGAGACTTTTTGACCAGTGTTATGAAACACATACTGCTATTAATAGATACATATTTGCTTATGACCTGTTTTGTTTTTGATAATTGTGAGTCTCCAAAGGGCAGAGACCATGTATTTTCCTTCTTTGCACATCAGGTATTTTCTTGTTCTTAAGAGATACCCAACATGTTTCTTGTTAAGTAATACAGGTGATGTGAACATATTGTCAATAATAGAAGTTTAGATCATAAAGGGATATTTTATCACCTAGTTTTTTTGTTTTATTTCTGCATTATCTATTTAAGAAACATACGTACACACAAGAAGACTTAAAAGTGGTTAGTTTCAAGATCTGAGATATGAGTTAGGTCTTCCGATTCTTCCACTAAAATATAATAAGAATAACTATCCCAGGAACCATATCCAAGTAAAAGGTCTTCCGATTCTTCCACTAAAATATAATAAGGTAACTATCCCAGGAACTATATCCAAGTAAAAACAACAGTGACAAAACTTTATAATAAAGTAGTGTAACTCAGTGCAGCCGGGTTCTGACTGAGGAGTGGCAATTTAGTTTAATGGACAGACACTGGCTTAGAGTCAAAATGTCAAGGCTATTTTTTCATCTCAGCCATATGTAAACCTAAATGAAAGAGACCCTATAAGAATAAGCCAGCTGTGGATAGCAACTACATGTCAAAAAATCGACTGATTCCTCAGTAGTTATCACTGTCATTAAGAGTAAGAACTAAGTTTCTACACACACACACACACACACACACACACACACACACACACACACCCTGGAGAAATTTAGGGTTCTAGTCAAACCCCAGCATATTAAAATGAGTTTTATTTTTTTATCTATTTACAGAGAAGCAAGCAAAAATATAGTTCCGATTCTGATATGACTGTTGAATATATTCCTAATTCTACTGAGCTCTCAAGATTAAAAAATAGTTTAAGGAGACACATTTTGATGCCTTGTCTTGGTAGAATATGATACAATATTCAAACAAAAGATGAGATAATTTATAGAGATATTTTAAAAATCTTTTGAGACTGCTAAAAAAATTGTAGTGTAAAATTTAGAAGAGTCTGTTTACTAAATTTAAATCTATATAATTACACAGAAGTCTCCTCCCTCAATGGTGCCTCTATCCTATTTTTCTCATTTGTTAGCACAGATTGGTCTACATTAGAAACTTTTTTGGCTTGATCCAGGATCTTTTAATCTCAAAGTTTCTTCCTAAAGGAATTGAAGCTTTTAAAACAGAAAAGCCAAATTCGTTAAAAGAGTTCTACAGTATTACATGAAGGCAGCTTTGTTATTACCCTGGATGAGTTGTAAGCTGGAAAAACATGGCTTATCACTAACACTTTAGTTCAGCAGTTGAGATTTGTATAGTCTGGGCTTGAACAGATATCATAAATAGAAGAGATGAGACATTTTCTTTATCCCTTGCAAAAGAAATAAATAATATTTTTTATTTATAAGAAAGATGATCATCTTTTTTTTGCAACACATAACAGTTAAGTCCAAAAAAGTAAATATTAGAAATCATTATCTAAATTAAATCAATTAATAGAACAACAAAAACAGAATAAGGACATTTATTAAAATCAAAATAAATGAAAAAATATAACTGCAAAAGAAAATAATAAAAATCAAATATAAATAATTCAAAAGTTGTTTTAGTACACTGAAAACAATAAGACATTGATGAAGGAAACTTAAGAAGACATAAACAAATAGAAAAATATCCCACATTTATGAATTTGGATAATTAATATTGTTAAAATATCTGTACTACCCTAAGTTATCTACATACAAATTCAATACAATCCCTACAAAAATGCCAATGGCATTTTTCACAGAAATAGAAAAAAAAATGCTAAAGTTAGTATGGAACTGCAAAATACCCCAAATAGTCAAAGTGATCTTGAGAAAGAAGAACAAAACTGGAAGAATCACATTTTCTGATTTCAAACTATATTGCAAAACTATAGTGAACAAAATAATGTGATATTAACATAAAAACAGATAAATGAATCAATGGAACAGAATAAAAACCCCAGAAAGAAACCCATAGCTATACAGTCAAATAATCTTTGATAAGGGAAACCAAGAATAAATAATGAAGACAAGATAGTCTCTTCAGTAAATAATGTTGAGAAAACTAGAGATCCACATGCAAAAGAATAAAAGTGAACTCTTACCTTATACAATACACAGATATTAACTTGAAAAAGTTTACAGGCTTAAATGTAAGATCTGAAACCATAAAACTTTTAGAAGATAACATAGAAAGCATTGTCCTTGGCATTGCTCTTAGAAATGATATTTTGGATATGACACTAAGCAAAAGAATTTTAAAAAATAGTAAAATTAGCTGACATTAATAAACACTGTATAGCAAAAGAAATCATAAACAAGATAAAAAACAATCTGTGAAATTGGAGAGAATATTTTCAAATCATATGCCAGATAAAAGGTTAAAATATATTAGAAACTTATACAACTTGAAAACAACACAACCAACAATTAAAAAGTGAGCAAAGGTCCTGAATAGACATTTTTCTGAGAACATACAAGGGTCAATAGGTACATGAAAAGGTGCAAAACATCACTGTTCATTTGGAAATGCAAGTCAAAACCACAATGTGATATCACACCTGTTAGAATGCACATTATCAAAAACACAAGAGATAATGAGTGTTGGTGAAGATGTAAAGAAAAAGGAAACTTTGATGGTCTTATTCTAATGATGGGGATGTAAATTCGTATAGCCACTATGGAAATTAGTATGGGAGTTTCTCAAAAAATTAAAAATAGAACTACCGCATGATTCAGCAATCCCACTTCTGGGTAAATCCAAAGGAAATAAAATTAATATCTCAAAGAGATATCTGCACCCCCACATTTACTGTAGCATTATTTACAATAGGTAAGATCTAGAAAAACCTAAGTGTTCATTGAGGGATGAATAGAAAAAGAATACACACACACACACACACACACACACACACACATACACACACACACACATACATTTCCCTTATTATGGCTGAGTTTGTTATGACATGAATAAAACTAGGGAACATTATGTTAAGTGAAAATAAGCCAAACACACAGCAAATACTGAATGATCTTACCTATATATGAAGTCTAATAAAATTTGAACTCGGAGAAGACAATAGATTTTGGTTGTTAGGCACTGGTGGGTGGGGGAAATAGAAAAATCTTGCTTCAAGGATATAAACTTTTAGTTAAAACATTAAATTCTTGATGTCTAAGGTACAGCATGGTAACCATATTTATCACTACTGTATTGTATACCTGAAAGATGCTAAGAAAGATCTGAAGTGTTCCCTTCCCCATAGTTGCCAAATGGTAACTATGTGAGGGGATGGATTTGTTAATAAACTTGATTGCGGCAATCATATCACAATGTACGCATATATTACATTATCATATTAGTGATAAAAAATAAACCAAACAACAAATACAAAGAAAACCTCACAAACAACAACAAAAAAGCCCTTTCAAAGGAGATTGCTACAAACCACAAGCAGGTGTCCTCACTGATTGGTTTCAAAAAACTAAGGATGGATTCAAGAAAAGCTTCAGGGCTAAGCTGTGTGTTCTCTATAGGGAAGTCTAGTGGGTCCTGCCATACAACCATCCATACTCTTAGGAGATAGGGTCTAGATAGAGTCTGTTAAATCCAACTGAGTTTTCTTCAACTCTATGTTTTCTTCAACTCTGTTTCAGCAGTCAGGTATACCACTTTTCTTACAAGAAACATAGGTACTATGTTTCATATGTACCTAGCTATATGATATCAACCGTTGTCTCAGTGTTTTCCAACATGTAAATTTAGAACATTTACACTTAACAATTCTGTGGTCTTATTTACATGTCAATCATAATACTGCAATGTAAAAATGACTGATGTGGAAATAGTGGACTCTAATTCCTTATTGCTATATTTAGACAAGTAATGGATTGCTTCATCTCACATATGTAAATTACAAATTCCTTTTGTTCATGTTTTGTATGAAAGTGTTGCTTTAAATGTCTATAACTGGTGGTCATCTGATGTTTTTCAAATGTTAATATTTATTTAATTTTATCATTTATAGAGGTATAGCATTATAGAAGTTAGTTTGTCACATGCCATAGTGTCTTAAAAAGGTAGAGGAAATAAATGCATTACTGAGCTCAAGAATCTTAGCAACTCATCCAACATTTTATTAGCCTTAAAAAATAGAGCCACACATCACTGCATGGTGATACAGATAAGTTGAACTGTTTAAAAGAATAATTCGAAAGAAATATTACATTACAAATGCAAACAGATTGAGAAAGCTGAAATTGCTCAGCATGTACTGATAATATTAGATTATATCTCTGCATTCAGAGTAATAAGATTCCAGTTTCTAAGAAGAGAATGAAAATTTATATACCATTTTATTTTTTTATTATTCAAACAAGTTGGTGATTTATATCACTTTCAGGGAAGTAGGAGTAAAAAAAAAACTTTCTAAGGGTAGGAAGCATAGGATATTAAACTTTTAACTTGCAAACATCTGAAAAAAATATTTGCACATAAAGATGAAAATATATGAGTTAGTCTCACATATGGAAATAAAAATGAGAAAATCGTATGTCTCATGTATGTGAACAAGTTGATTTAACACAGTTTTCTATACCAATATTTCTTCATGACTAACATGATGGCCTGAACTTCTAACTATAACTTATAACATGCTCAGGTATACATTATGTAGGTTTTCTTGAGAGAAAAGTATAATATTGTTTGATTTCCATAAAAGTGACAACTGGTCCTCTTTTCACAATACATTTCCATCCCTGTCTTATACCTGCAAATAGTTAGAAATAGAATTGCCCTTCTCTTATTTCACCTCAGACTACCCTCTGCCATAATTTTTCTGGAATATTTTTTTTAGAAATAGAGATAGATTTTTGGAAAAAATAGAGAGGCATGGAAAAGAAAGAGAAAATAAGAGACATGTTGTGCTTTTTAGATAACAGTGGGAGAATACATGTAGAAAGATATACACAAGTAGAGTCAACCACCGCTTGGAGCAATACACTCTGAAAGGTAAACAGAGAAACACTTCAAAAGTTAGAAAAGTCAATAAAGTCAATAAAGCCAATTTATAAAGCCAATTACATAAAGTATTATCCCTCTATACAAAACGGTTGCATATAACAAAAAATAAAATCAAAATAACTAAACAGGTTTATAATAAAATCTAATGAGAAAACAAATGGAGACTATCTTCTGGCTACAATGAAAGAGCTTGTATTAGACAAACTATCTAACTGAAAACAACTCTAAAAACTAGTAGTTTTATGGCACCATAAAGGAGGCAAACAAAACTCAAAAGTTAAGATTTAGAGAGAAGAAAAATATGATTAAATAAGAGCCCAAAATTCTCTGCCAAATTTTCTCCTCAATTTATTCAGTGATTCCTCATTTTGAGTATCTCAAATTTTATGCATAAAGCAGATAACTGATAGTCTAAGCAGTTAAATTCAGGGTTCACCAAAGACGACATTAGTACACAATTTACATTTTACCTGTGACTCCTGGAAGACTATACCTTAAGAATAAAGGGAAACAACACAGAGATCAGACCTTAAAAATACCTCAGGTCAACCTCAGTTCATCTCAATTACCTATTGGATCAATATGATATACTCCTACACTAACTACTTGCTAAGAAAAATTAATCCCATTTTAAGAGAGTAAACATTATTCAGAAGCTCTAAAAGTTTTTCATATAATGCCTGCTATAATTTTTTAATTACTTGGTGATGTCAATGGAGCAAAAATAAAGACTTAAAACTGACTTTCCATGTTGTCACAAATGGCAGTAGTTCATCTCTTCTTATGGCTGAGTAATATTCCATTGTATATATGTACCACAGCTTCTTTGTCTAATCATCTATAGTAAACACATAATAGAATATACCGATGTCAAATTATAATGTACACCTGAAAATTATATAATTATATTAACCAGTTACCCCAATAAACTTAATTTTTAAAAAGTTAAAAACCTTTACTTTTCAATCATCAAAATAGAAGCCAAGGTAATACCTTTAAAGAAAAAAAAAATTTTATCAACAGACTTTTATTATATTGAAAATATTCTTCAAAAATCAAGGTAAATTATAAATGGTTAAAGAAACAAAAACTAAGATACTAGTCAACAGCAAAACCAAATTAGAAGAAATAATAAAGAGAATTCTTAAGATGAAGGAAGATCTCAGATGGACACACGTAAATGGCAGAAAGAGTAAAATACCAGAGAAAAAATAAATAATAAATTTAAAAAACTGTTGACAAAAGAATATTTGTGAGCAAGATTAACTTATGATTATCTTTATTTGCAATATTTTTTCTGTACTTGGTATCAAGATAATGCCATCCTTCCTATTCGAAAATACAAATAATGTAGAGCTATAATTCAAATAACATATTTCAAGCAATGTATCCATCTTTCAAAGAGTAGATATTCAAAATAAAAAGTAATGGTATAAGGGGAATGGTTTAAAACTCTTTGGATTTGAATCTTAGCAGTACACTTTACTATCTGTATAACTTCAGAAGAGTTGCTAAATTTCTTTGAGTAATACTTTCATATGTATAAAATGAGGATAAGTATAATGTCCTCATTAAATTTTTCATTAAAAGTTAAATATTCAAAGCACATATTTCTGTTAAGTGATTACCTCAATGATTGGCATATATTTAGTGTTCAACAAATGTGAGTTTCTTTTATTCCTTTGTCCTCTCTTTTTCTCTCCCTGAACGTTTCAGGTTGGATTTTTTGGATGCAGATTCTTGGTTAGTGTTTGGAATGCAGTGTCTTCATTAGAAATCATCACTTGTGAAAGAAAGTGGGAGTGGGAAGAAGGACTGGGCAAAGAGATAATTGAACTGAAATACAATTCTAAAAGATGCCTCAGCGAACCCTCTGGATATCTCTGGAATGATTATATATATATATATATAAACCTAAGTGGTCCAGCCTTTACACATCTTCCTGGATTAGTGACTGAACATGAGCTGTGTTAGAAAGCTTGTGACAAGTATGCCCTTTGTGGTGAAGGTGAATCTTGTCACAGAAAACTGGGAAAACAAGTCTTACTTGAAGGAATTCAGATGGGACATGTCCATGTTCACTACATTATTATTCTCTTATTACTTTCTATGTCCTTCCTTTTTTTCTCTTTCCTTTTCTATTTCTTCCCCTTTCTCCTCCTTAGTATATCAAAGGATGCCATCAATTAAACATTGTCCTTATCATTTAATATGAAGGCTGTGTGGGAGAATTTTATCATAGAGGATACCTCCATTTGAACCTCCAAATTTATAATTTTTTCATCTATAAACATATAGAGTAGGGAAAAAAAAGAGGATTATTTATTCCAAAGACTTAAATTACTTTGACCCTAGAATGCGCTATCACATTTCCTAGGATGTGTAACTATAATCGTTAACATTAATTGTTGATTTTAAAAAGTAGAAATCAAATAAAGCCACTTTTGTATCTTAATTTAATAACATTAATATTTATATTAATATTAATGCATTAAATGATGCAAAAAATTAATGCTAGGCTAAAATTTTCAATATGTATTTAATTTTATTATCTGCTAAAAGAAATTTAAATTATTTAAAATATTTTTAATTATGTTATTCTCTTTTACATAACTCAACTAAAATTTGAAATATTATTTACTGTTATAATGCTTTGAAAATATTAAAGTAAAACAAATGTTAGAAATGTGAAAAATTGAGACTTTTATATAAGTACTAAACTTATGGACTTTAGATTTAAGGAAAATTTTATGGATTTAACCTCAAATCAAGGGAAGTAGAAGCGAAAATAAATGAATGGGACTATATCAAACTAAAAAGTTCCTGCAGAGCAAAAGGAACCATCAACGAAACAAAGAGGCAATCATCTGAATAAAAGAAGGTATTTGCAAATAACACCCCTGATAAGAGACTAATATTCAAAATATAAAAAGAACTCATACAACTCAACAACAAAAACAATCCAATTAAAAATGGACAGAGGACGTGTACATTATTCTTTTCATAGAGAAGGTTCTGTGTATCTAGACTGTCTTCTGATGGGTAATTATTAAAAATTGCTTTCTCATTGGTGAAGTGGGCTCAATTAGTCCTCCTTTTATTTCTTTGCATGGTTCAGTCTTGACATGAACTTCTCAAAAAAAATCTTTTATGAGAGTAGAGCAGAAAAGAGGAAGTCAGAGAGAAAATTTTAAAAAGGGAGCAAAAGGAGACTGAAAAGAAAGCAGTACAACATTTTGCATCTGCTTCGAATGGGACCCTTGAATTAATCTCTACATGAACAAGAATAAACTTCCCTTGTATTTCTTCCCTCCAACTCCAGGCCCTTATTAATCTTTAAGTAAAATCTTAGAAAAAGCTCTTGGGTGGAAATAGAGGTTTTTTTTAGGTTAGTTTGGAAACATATCTTTGTCATAGATATAAGCAACCAATTAGCAGATTTGATTTTTGTACCATGAAATTATTTGCAACCAAGCTGACAAGCTTGTCTAGAAGAGTATACATGCACCTGTTTCTTGGCTGCTTGTCAAGATTCTCATTTAAGAGCTAAGATTAAGCATGTGTAGAATATTGTATATAATTATATCTTACATATGTCGGCCATAATGTCTACCTGAGGCATTAACTTTGATAGTTCTACGTAAGAAAATTTTGAAAATAATTCCAATCTTTTCTATTACTAAAGATAGAAATATATTTAAGTATGACAGTCACCAAAAATGATTGTATAAGTCATTGTGTTTCATAGTCAAATTGCCATTTTAAAGAATGATTAGACTACAGAAGTGAATTTAATTTAAGTGAGCCATGCTGGTTCATTTGCCCAGAAACAGCCATGTTATGCAGTGGTGTGTCAAGGGAATTAATAACTGATGGATGATCAGAACTGCTCAAAATGGTGGTAATCATTTGCTACTTAAACCACTACATTTTGGCAAATAAAAAGCCTTTACTGGTGCCAAATCTGTAATTACTTTACTTAACGGTGATGACATGTGTGCCTGTTCTGCAAGATCCCATACTGATGCGTCTGTTGTTGGCTAAAAACCACTCAGTACTTGAGATAATAACCTCATTTCTGCATCTGTCTCTCTGCAGGATGGGGAATTAATTCCTTTTTCCCTTTTCCTTTTATTTTAGTCTTTGAAAGTTAAAAAAATATATATTTAAATGTTACCTTTTTTGGAGGGCGTTGTGTGAACAACATTACAATCACTTGAACACAATTTCAAAAATGTACTGTGGCTCTACATAATTATTTTAGATGATGAACTTAAATTGACAGTCTATTGTTATATGGATATTAATGTGCATGTATATGTATATTCCTATGACCCAGTGTTTTGCTGAGAGTAGGGCCAGATGCCCCCCACCCAGTGACTACATCATTTCCTGGTAGTAAATCCCAAATTCAAGCCACTAATATAGGGCAACTAATCAACAATGGTGTTCTGACGTACTAAGTGAAAATTATCCCTAGTAGTGGCTAAATGACTAAAACTAGGGAGTGATGTAGGCTAGTGAAAGAATAAATTGAAATGTGTACAGTTTCAAATGGAAGGTTTCCACTGAGGAAGGGCTAATTTACCTAAAAAGCATGAGAAAATATTTTCCAACTGATGAAATGGTTTTATTATAAAAAAGTTTTTTCTGAGTTATTGTCTTGGAATGGAGTAAAAATATTTTGTTTGATCTCAATATAGTCACTACAGTTTTTTTTGGACTAATGTTTATATAGTATATACCCATTTTCCCATACTTTCATTTTAAACCAACAAATGTATCTTTATATTTAAAGTATGTTGCTCTTACTTAAGTTGTTTCTTAGAGTTGGATTGTGCATTTTTGTCCATTTTGACAACTTTGTCTTTGAAAAGTGATGTTTAGGCCATTTATATTTAATTCAATAATTAATATAATTAGGTTTAAATCTAGTAGTTGATATATTTTATTTGTTCTATCTGTTCCTTGTCCTTGCTTAGTTTTATATTTCTTTATTTTCAAATAATTGAGCAGAATTTTATGATTATCTTATCTCTATCATTTAATAAATTCCAATACTTTTATATGTCTATGCTTGCTCTAGGATTTCAACATGCATCTTTAATTTATCATAATCTATCTTTAAATAATATATCACTTAACATGTAGTGCAAAGACATAACAGCAGTATGCTCCTAATCTGCTCCTCTCTTGTTCTTTGTATTATTTTAGTCATGTATTTTAAATCTACAAATGTTATATACCTTATTGCATTCTTTGTTTCTGCTTTAAGTAGTCAAATGTTACCTTTAAAGATCAGAAACACTGAGAAATATTTTTTATTCAAATATTCACAATTTTCTTCATTTTTTATTTCCCTTTTAATCCAAATTTCTATCTGAATTGTTTCTCTTCTACAGAGAATTTTCTTTAACATTTATTGTAGGATAGGTTTGCTACTGATTAATTTTCTTACATTCTTGTGTTTAATAATAATTTTTTATTTCACCTTTATTTTTGAGGATTATTTTCTCTAGGTATAGACTTCTGTTTAAACAGTGTTTCTGTTTTTCCATTATCAGTACTATAAATATGTCACTCCATTGTTTTATCTTCACATAGTATCTGATGAGAAATCTGATGTCATTCTAATCTTTGTTCAATGTAATGTTTTTTTTTTCCTTATCACTGCTTTTCAGAATCTGATTATAAGGTCTTTTAATCTAATTTTTTTTAGTTCTTCTTTTTGAGCTCTTTCAGATTCTTTAATATATAGGTTGATAGTATTCATAAAATTTGGAATTTTTTCTGTATTTTTTTGGCCCCTCACTTTCCCATTTATTTTTTTGTGGGGGGTGGACTTGGCTTTTATTTATTTTTATTTTTTTTATTTTTTAAGTTTATTGGGGTAACATTGGTTAATACAATTATGTGATTTTTAGGAATACATTATAATTTGACATTTATATATTTGATTGTGTGATTACCACTTAGAGTCCAGTTTCCTTTAGCTACCATATATTTGACCCTCTTTATCCACTTCACCCTCCCTGAACCTTCATTACTTCTTAATGAGACTCCAATGACATGATGTTAGGCCATTGTCACACAACCCAATGATGCCATGTTCATTTTTTTAAGACTTTTTTCTCCGTGTTTTTTATTTTTGATAGTTTCTATTATGTCTTCTAGTTAATCAATCTTTTCTTCTGCAATTTATAATTTATTGTTAGTCCCAATTAGTATATTATAGACATAATATACTACATTATATTACATAATATACATTATAGACATAATATTTTTCAATCTCTAAAAGTTCCATGTGGCCTTTTTAAAATATCTTTTATTTATCTAATCATATGATTGTATCTTTTGATACCTTCATTTATATATGGTACATATTTACAATTGTTGGATTATTACCTTTGTCTTATCATTCCAACATCTTTGTCATTTCTAAGTTTATTTTTTATTAATTGATTTTCTCCTCCTGTGGAATCATACTTTCCTGCTTCTTTAAATTCTGGTTAGTTTTTCTTTTTTTTAATTCGATGGCAGGCATTGTATAATTTTATGCTTGATTCTGCTGTGTTCCTTTAAGTAGTGTTATAACTGGTTCTTGCATACAGTTAAATTACTTGGAATCAGATGTATTTTTTCTAAGATTTCTTTGCTAAGATTTTTTTATCATGGTCCAGGGCAGACTTTAGTCTGGAACTGATTAAGTCTCAATACTAAGGTGAAAACATTTGAAGAATACCACTTGATGCCCCTTCTATTTAATTGTCTCTTGATTCTAACTAATAGAAAAAAATATATATTTTTATCCTATGGGTTTCATAAAATTTTTAGCCCAGTGACTTCTTGCTTTTCCCACTCTTTGTGTAGTCTTTTCTCATGCATGTTGTGTTTACTAGTCTGTCAAAGACTTGAGAGAATCTCTATAAAAGGGATTTTAGAGTTCTCCATGAGCACCAATCTCCTCTCCACTATTTTGTCATACAAATTTTAGCTATATCAGCCTTCCCAAATTTTCTCCTCAATTTGGAAACACTGCTGGCATCTATTCTAGTTCTTGTTTCCTACATTACAACCTGTAACCTGTACCATGGTGGTAAAACTGAAAATTCTTTCTGTTCACCATTTTTTTTTTGGGGGGGGGTAGTCTTAGGCTTGATTATCCTGTATTTCCTTCTATTTAATATTTAAAAATAATTGTTTATGTATTTACTTATGTTCTATTTATTTAAGTGCAAGTGATAATACTTGTGTTTATTTAGCATGGCTGAAAATCATTTTCACATTGTTCTCAGTGAGAAATTATCAACAATAAAGTGTTCTTTTTATACTTATAGATGTTCTAAAAAGAAATTTTATTTAAAAGTCTGAGGAAATGAGAAAAGGATACATGTCATTTTTGATGATTACCTTTTGTACTATAGATTATTTTCGGTGGTTAGTATTTCTAAGAGAAACATTCAATGATTGAAAGCATTGACCTATTTATAAAATTTAGTCAGTGCAAATCAAGTGAAAATTTTTCCTCTGTGCCTCTCCTTCTCCAGATATAATCACTGTTAACAGTTTTGTGGGATCATAATTTTTATAACACATTTATACATGCATATAAATATAATTTTACTGTTGTTTTTTACATATATAAATTATATATATATGTTGATTGTATTTTTTAAGTTTTAGAGATATTTTGAAGTTCAAATATGGAGTATGAAGTTATACTTTAGTGCTACATAATGTTCCCTATAATGGACATACACCATATTTATTTAAACCTATATATTAGTGCTTAGGTGGCTTCTGATTTTTATTATCACAAAAAATGCACAATGAACGTACTCACAAAAATCTTTGCAACATGCTAATATTCTTATAAAGCAAATAAAAGTGTTATTACTTTATTTAAGGGTAAACATGTATTTTAATTTTAATAGGTAGTGCAGTGCTGCTCCAAGTTGTTATACTGCTACACTAAGTATATGTGTATACTCACTTTTTCACAATCTCCCAAACACTAAATTCTATCAGTCTTTAAAATGTTTCAATATAATAAAAAATATAATAAAAATAGTTAAACATTGATACGTAACTATGATTTTTATGAAAAGTGAAATAAACTCATTTTAAAATATAAAGTGCATAGTCTAATTAATTGTCCTTTTTCTCTGAACCTGGCTCTTTGTGATTAAATTCTACCAGTACTTAATTATTCATTTTTAACTATTTAATTCTTTAAAAATTAATTCAGAGCAACTTTAAAAAAAAAAAACATAGAAAACAGTTACCATATAAAGGTCTTTGCACTTACTTGAATTGTTACTAGTCACTTGTTCTAATATCTGTACTATGAGATGATCACTAAGAACTATGAAACACCTTATCAGAAACCTCAAGGAACTTACCCTCAAAAAGCCTTTCTTATTCTGGTATTCATGTTACTCAAATGTGATCTAAGGCTCCTGAAGAAAACCACTTTCCCTTCTATGTGGTATATAACATACTGAGAATGAGCCTTCCTGGTTATGAGGGACCAACAATGGCATAATAACCAGGAATTAGCCTTCCTGGAAATGGAATATCAATGATGCTTTTAATAACTGACCAATGTTACTTTCAAATGGTTGATCTGCAATACTTTCAGAGAAAGATCTTAACCAAAAGAGGAAACTGTGGAAAGCTGAGGTAATTGGAGCCATTTTAAAATGCAGCAGCAACAGTCATTCCAGAGGAACTACTGCACATGTCTTGTTCCTTGAACCTTTGGAATATTTGCGCTGGGAAAAATAACTCTTGGGCTAGGCCAAACTAACATTGTTTTGAGACAACTGTTTGCAAAGTTACCAGAAAAGTAGACATTGTGACCACAAGGACTGATGATTGTAGACTCTCTTTCTGAAGATAAAATCAGTAACCAGCCATGTATAGCTAAAGAGTAACTCAGCTTATTAACACTAATATTTTTTTTTATTTTATTCATATAATTATTTCCTTCATTTTCTCATTAAAAAAAAACCCTGGCCTTCACCCTGTAATCAAGACAGTAACTGAGTTTCTGACTAAATCTGTGCTCCCTAAATTGCAATTATTTTTGGTTCTAAATAAACACTTGCTTCTCATTTATTTAGGATAATAGAAAACATATTTCAAGTTTATGGAACACTAAGGCTAAATACACAAAAATATGACAAAAAAGAGATAGTTGGAAAACAGGGGAAAATTGATATTTTTAAAAACCAGATGAGTTGAGAGAAACCTAGCAGAGATCTTTTCATTCTTTATTTCTAAAATCCCTCCTTAAAAATACACAACTTAACATTACTTATGTAAACCAAATAAATTATTTCCTAGTTGTTTTATGAATGAAAATAAATGTTATACATCTCACCAAGTTTAAACTCTTTAATGGCAGGGTCTGAGTGACAACTAAAAAGAGTCCTTTTAATTCCACACTGTGTTGATGAGCAGAATGATAAATTAATCACAAATATAGATTTTTAAACATAACCCTACTTTGCTATATTATATTTTAATTGTTTTTTTTATTGTTTGTTTCTAGATATCACTGGGTTAATCACATGATTAAACTTTGAAGATGACATTTTGTTGTGAGTTTCAGAATTTGGACAAGGGCAAAAATATTGCATTGTGGCTTTTTCCACCAAAATTTATAGGTAATGGTTTCTTTTTCTTCCTCTCTCTTTCTTTCTTTCTTTCTTTCTTTCTTTCTTTCTTTCTTTCTTTCTTTCTTTCTTTCTTTCTTTCTTTCTTTCTTTCTTTCTTTCTTTCTTTCTTTTTTTTTTCCTTCCTTCCTTCCTTCCTTCCTTCCTTCCTTCCTTCCTTCCTTCCTTCCTTCCTTCCTTCCTCCCTTCCTTCCTTTCTTTTTTTTTTTTTCTTAAAGCAATGCATGCTTCTGAGATACAGGAAATTCTGTTGAACTTTATGACTTTTTTCCTTGATAACTTCCTTTCAGATCCATTGTGAACTAAATAATGATAACCCAAATGTAGCTGCTAGAGCACAAGACATATCTGTAAAGCTCTTAAGACATGTGACTGACCCTATGGGATATTCCTTTAATCTTTTATCCAGATTCTTTTTTCTTCTTATACACTCTTTTACACACTCTCAGAAACTTATTGGATCTAATTTTAACAATCATAACATACTTCATTGAAATAAAGAAGTGATTCTTGCATTTGAACTATTTAGGGAATTCTTATGATTTTTTTGTATGTTTCTTTGTTTTGTTTTATTGTATAGCCCAAGAGTTAAGCCTCAGGGTTTTCTTTATAGTTAAAGTTTTTCTTCACACTTTATTTAATGTGCGATTGCCTTAGGACTCAACTTGAAATTCAGAATGAGGACTGACAAAGGTTTTTATCCATGTGAGGAATTCAATGAAGCACTAAGGCAAAGAACAATATTTCTGAACTATATTTAGCAGCGATTTATTTCACTAGCCAATTAGTTTAGTTGTATATTTTCTTTGATCTGTGCAGACTTCCAACCAAATCCTGTTGTCTGATTTTTCTATTTACAGTTTTGTGTATTTTTAAGGGAATCTTAAATATCTCCCCAACCTCTTTGGCAAAGAGCTCTACCTACTCTGAGCTACTCAGAACAAAAGAGCAAAGAAAACACCTTGTTTTTATTGACATGCATCCACATGCTTACAATAAGTTTATACTCATTTGCGAAACGGTGAGTAACCTGTGTCTGCAATTGTCACATGTAAGTTATTTATTTCTCCAGCTTTGTTTGCCCATCTGAGTTATTCTGCAATGAAAAAAAAAAGCATTTTAAATGGCTTAGCTAGAAGTTTTATACATTTCAAAGTGTTTGTCGTTTTTCTTAAGTGCAGCACCTGTTATTGCTTTGTTATTATTTATGTTGCCTGGGATTTTATCAGCGGGTGTAAGACAGAAACTTCTATGAGATAGGATGCACTGAAGTTTTGGATTGCTGTGCACCTCAGTATTAAGATCAGATGCTAGCTAGCTATTGGTGAAAACTGCTTATAAGAAAAGTAATATTTTATTATAGATTTGTAAATTCACAATAAAATATATCTTGATAAAAATATTTAAGAGACAATAATGGCATAACATTAGTCTTCTTAGAAATATTAATACTAAATTTAACAAAATATTTTCAAAGAATAAAACTAATATTGATAGCTCTCTTTGCAGAAAATGTCTTTGAATGAGAGTTTTTGCTGTCCTTGACTCTTTAGATCCTACCCAAAACATTATGCCTTTGAAATAAATACTATATTATTGTTTAATTTTGATTTCATTAGATAATTGTGATAGTTTTGACAATGTAACAGAGTTGAATAGGATTTGAGGAAGGAATTATTTTTGACTTAGGAACATCTTTGTACTCTATAAATAAATCAATAGTTTGCATTGATAATAAAGTAATCAATATGCAAAAATGTAGAAATAAATGTAAAAAGTAGAAAAATAATTATTACCATTAGATTTATTTTATTGATTCATTTATTTAATACCTACCATATTCCAGGCACTAGTATAGACTTTGAGAATATAGAATTGAACAAAAGAGACATTTCCGGCTATCATGAAGTTAATATCCTAGTTAAAGAAGTGAAACACTAAAAAAGAAGTGGTGTATACATATATACATGATGACAGTTAGTGATAAGCAATAAAGAGCAAGAACACAGGATAAAGAAGATGGAGAATCCAAGGGAGCTAGGCAAGGCTATTTCAAGTGGATTAAAGAAAGATACCCAAGAAGATGAAGTTTCAATGGTAATTCAGGGGAGTGAAAATGTCATCTTGATATTTAGGGGAAGAAGTTCCCATGCAGAAGTGTCAGCAAGTGCAGATACCCTGGGAAGAGATTATGCTTGGGACTGTGTGAGGAACAGAAAGAAAGCCAGTGAAATGGAAACATTATGAGCCATGGAGCTGTGATAAGAGAGGAGAGATGAGAGAAAATCAAAGCAACACTTGAAGGTTCCTGTCATCCACAGATAGGACTTTGAAATTTATTGTTAGTGGAAAGTTGACTGTAGGAGAGTGAAGAGACTTCTTTGGCTTAAAAAAAAATGAATATGAAAATAAATTTGTGCATGGGAGACAAGAGTAGAAGCAGAAAGACCTAGTAGGAAGCTACTGCTTTTATAGTCCAGAAGTGTATAACCCTGACAGCATTTAACAGAATAACTGTGGATTACTACAGTGCATGTTTTAGTAAGACTTAAATTCCTGGATCATGCTTTGCAACAAAACGCATTAGGTTGGGGTAACAGAAAATATGACCTCTTTGTTAATACATGTAACTTCTTAATATGTGTGTATATTTGCATATTGCCATAATTTTTATGTCTGAGCTAAATGCCTTTTAAAGCACACACACAAAAAAACAATATTTTTGCCACAAAATGTATGAATATTTTTTTTCAGTGGGATAAAAAAGGAACATAAGCGATCTTATGTAAGGTTAAGTCAAGTTTCCCACAAAATTAGTAATGAAAGTATTTCAAATTTCCAGAAAATTTTGGACTTTAAAAGTTTAGATCTGTGACTATAGACTTGTGTAATAACTGTTCCATCTATTTAAATAGTCATTATAAATATTATTTATAACACTACATAAATATAAGGTAGACTTTCATCAGAAAGGGTTATCTTAATACATATTATAACTGACTAAAAGATAAATAAAATTTAAGAAAAAATAAATAAATACTTTTATTAAAAAGAACCTACAGTTTCTCTCTTACTCATGTGAACCTTGAAGGGCAATAGAAAATGCCATCCCAAAATATGCCACTTTGGTCATCTTTGAGCTGTAGACACTTAAAACAACAAATGCAGGAAAAGGCTTTTTCTGAACTCTCTTTATCTGCCTAAAGACAGATCCTTCAAAAGGAACTCAATTGTCATAAACCTCTTCCTTGGGATCTATTTCCCGGAAAGGAAATCAGAAAGCCATACCACAGCCAGACAAACTTGGTCACAAACTATTAGACCTTCCACCTGTTCTTCTAAAAGTCCATTCATCCTTCCTGAAAGTCGCTTAGTCTCCTCTAAGAGACCTATATTTCATCTCCCCTTTCCCTATTAAGATGGTATATAATCCTGAATTCTGAAGCTACATTTTTGAGTTATTAATATTCCCCTGGATATGTACACATGAGTTAAACATGTTTTTATATGTACATGTTATCCATGTAAATTTGTCTTTTTTTCTCAGCTAATAAAAAGATAGAAGAAAAATTATTTTTCCCTTACATCTTTAAACTTAAGAATTTAATTAAGTTATGTGTTGTCAGTGTGTCTGAAGACCTGGGATATAATTTATCTGACTTTTTTTCTTTCTTAGTACCAGGAATTTTGATTCTTAGGCCAAATCCTCCTTTCCACAATTTAAACTAAATTACTAACATGTTTGGTAACTAATCCATGAAGGATTTCAGAAAGAGGATAAAGCCATAGGTTTTAGTCAATGTAGGAGAGCTATTTTTCAGTATAAATGGGTTTTGGAAATCTGTTAAGTTGTATGTTTGGTAGGTGCTTATTTATGGGCATGACAGGATAGAAGACAATCTGCACTCATCTATTAAAGGTATGTTCATTGCAGAGCTCCTGGTAAGGACTCTAGTTGACTGTTCCTCCACTCTCCCCACTGTTATAGCTATGGTTGCCTCAGGATCTACATAAACCCTTGGGGCAAGAAGGTTCCGCTCTTTCCCAAAGATAGAGACTTTTGGGTCTTGGTTTCTGATGGCAGAAGCTCCAGAATTAGGAGGCAGAAATAAGAAGCTTGTTTATATAAAACTATGCCCACTCACCAATTTTGTTTACAAAATACAACATACCAAATTAAACCAACTCAACCAAATGAAAGGTCTGCTTTCAACACCTAAAATGTAAATATAGTCTTTGGTTAGATTTTTAAGATGTCATTTAGTCATGTCAGTATCCTGTAGTCAGAAGCATTTTAAAATCCTATTGTTTACTTGCTCTGGGATCTCATTCAGTGACTTACCAGTCCAAAATCAATGGTTTAAAAAATTAGTGCTTGTTTTTTTCATATATCTCAGCATTGTATATTTTATTTTATACATTATTCAAACATTCCTGATGGAAAAGTTACATAAACATAATTGTACAATTATTTTCAAATACCATCTTCAAAAATCTACTCTTTCAAAATAATTTGAGAGTTCAGAATAAAATATGGCTAATGTTCACCACACTGTTTTTGTGTCTATGTATGAGTATGTGTGGTAAGTCTAACTAATTTATTTCACAATTTTTTCTTGACTTGTTAGAGTTTGAAATGTTTCCAAACATCTTTGTTTGTCTTTTTAAAAAAATATTTTAATTACAAGAACTTTAATAAGGCATCTGAGGTCTTTCAAGTTGGTTCCCCCATCTATATAGAAAATGCCATGAGTATGAAAAATAATTTATTTCCAACACAATCATCATCTAGAATGGAAACATTTATATTCTAATTTCATGTTGCCCTGCTTTCTCTCTGTTGGCTGTGGACAAAGTCATAGTAATGCTATGATGATTTTTCAGAATCATCATGGCAAATTATGCTAGAGACACATTTTTCTAAGATTACAAAGTAGGAAGATCAAATTCTCCTAAGAATGAGGTATGGAATATTAAGATATATGCATTATTTACTAATCTATAAAAAAAATACTTTGGATAGAATTGTGAAATCATCTGACATTTTACATGCAAAGGACTACAGACAGAAAAAAGAAAAAGGATTAGAAAGGAAATTATTGCATAGTTAAAATACTGTTTTTTATTCATTCTAATCCAGACCATTGTGAGGAAAGGTTTTAAAATTATGGACTTGTATAGTTTTGCAACACTCATTTCTGATTCATCTAAAAAAATTACGAAGCCCAACACCTCCTTTGGATGAACTATAGCAGTTAGTGTAGAGAGAATTTTATTAGTTAGGTACAAATATACCCATAACAAATCACTAATGAGAAATCAGTTTTCTGTAGGCAATATTGGTTTCATAAGTTTATTCCATGTTGCTTGAGCTGTGGTTATTTGTGTTGATCATTCCACATATATGCTCTCCTTATATGACTCCAAGCACTTCCTTTATCATAATAGAATTAACTTTTCAAGCTAATAAAAAATGAGACCTATGGCATGCATTACAAGAATTTTTTTCTAGTTTTGAAAATAATTTTTTGTTCTTATGGTTACTGACTGTATTGGTTTGCCAGAGCTGCCATAACAGTTATTACAGACCAGGTGACTTAAAATCCAAATATTTATTTCTCACAGTTCTGGAGGCTGGAAGTTCAAGACCAAGGTGTTGGCAGGGTTGGTTTCTTTTGAGGTTTCTCTCCTTGGCTTACAGATGGCCATCTTCTCCCTGTGTCTCCCATGGGCATCCCTCTTATGCTGTTTGTGACCTAATATTCTTTTCTTAGAAGTACACCAGTCACATTATATTGAAGTTCACCACAAATGACCTCACTGAACCTTAATTACCTCTTTAAAGACCTTATATATTAATACTGTCATGATCTGTGGTACTGGAGTATAGAATTTCAACATGTGAATTTGGAGAGGAGGGACATAATTGAGCCCGTAACATGGGATGAAATTAAATGTGCTTGAAAATCAAGGAATGAACTAATATTCATGAATTTTGTCACCTAGGTTTCCTAAACAGTGCTGTGAGTTTCTATGAGAATGGAGTCCTCATATATAAGTGTTTATGTGTGTGCCTGTTTGTTTTATCAGCTTAAGGCAGAGAACTATAGCAAAAAAGTGGGAACAACAATAATTATATGTGGCTTATTGATACTTTTGAAAGACATAAGGAGAGAGTTGAGTGAACTTTGAATACAACTTAACATTTTCAATGCTGGGTCTACTCTGCAATTAAAATATTGTAAGAAGCACAAGAGTGTGAATGAAGTATACACAGGCAGTGTGAACACAACAGCAGACAGGGGCTTATCTATCTCTTTGTCTTCATGTCACCTAAGGAAACAAAGACAGAGAGGACAAATATTTTGTAACTGTAATTAATAGCATAATTAAAAACAGTATCTAAGTCCCAAGACAACTATTTCTCAGTCTTACTTCATGTTCTCTGTGTTGAATTAACTCCAAATTCTTCATTTCTTTAATGATTAAATTATTTGGTTATCATAATCTTTTTGCAATAAACATCTACTGTTTTATTTTTACCTGACATTCCTTTCTCTTTATTCAATATCAGACCTTTATTTGGCTTAAGAAAATTCTCCTTCCCACCTATCAGGGGTTGTTCTGTCAATCCAGGGTCTCTGTCTTCTTCACCTTGGAGATGGGCACAATTTAGCTAGTGTCTCATTATCTCAGTTTTGAACACAAATGGTGCCTACATAGTAGCTAGCATTCCAAACCATGGAAGTACAATTATCCTGAGTAAATAAAAAGATGACAGAAGGTGACGGATAAGAAATGTCTGTAGTAGATACAATCACCAGCATTCATATATGTGGACATTCTCTCTCTTTGTATTTTTGAGAATTAAGGGCAAAGTGTTCATTTCCTCCTTGATGAATATCCCATATGCTTTGCAGAAAACTACCTAAAGAAGAAAATCCAAAGTCAGAAAAAAATGTTAAAATAAAGAATTCCCATAGTGCCAAAATGATGTATTTATTGACAAAGGGAGCTACCACTTTTAAACAGAAGACTATTGTTAGGTAGAAGACTATTGTTAGATAAAAGGCTATCTGGAATTGAAAAAATAAGGAATAGATAGTTTGGTTGACTTTTTTCTTTAAGTGAGAAAAACAATATTCTTATATCATGTAGCTTAAAATTTTGCCTTCCTAAACAGTGACAGATTTTTATTGTAAATACTATACTGATTTCACAATTTTTTTAGTAATTATTAAACATCTATGAGGCCCAGTTTGTTTTTTCATTTAAAAGATAAGCTGAATTCCCACACATTTGCTTAATAAAAGATAATACAATCAACAAAGTGATTTTTATTTCTTCACATTGCTCCCCAAGGAAAGCACTTACCCTAAGAACTATTTTGCCTCATGACAAGTAGCAGTTGCACTTACTTTGATAGTGTGTAATATGTTGCTTTGCCTAATTTGCATCTATCTACCAAATGGTTTAATTAATTTTGCATTGCACTTACTGAATACTTTTAATTAGCAGTTAAATCAGTTCAGTTAACGAAAAAAATGTACATTTACATGAATACAAATCACAAGTTCTCAAGGCCCAATTTCAAAACAGGTTTCATGCCACTAGTGTCAGATTTCTTTAGGCTTTCATTTTTTTTTAAAAAAACATTCTATAGCTATAGTTTCTCTCTCAATAAATTATGGACATTTATGATTCACTTTCTCTCTGCCCCTCATGGGCTCCCTCAAGTTCAGTAGTGAGAAAGTTTGCAGTCCCAGACTAAAGGACCCAGAGAGGTGTTCTCTCAGCTTCAGTGAAGACATTTCTAATATTTCAGTTTCAGGAATGCCTCTTGTAGTTCCGGCCACAGTTGGGTTTTCCTTGGTAAATTGTCCTGGGACAACCAAAATGTAGAGGTGTCATTAATTTCTGCAGGTATGGTAAGATAGTTAGATGGTGACACAACTGAAAACATAACTCTGATATGGTCCTTTGGTAAATTGATGTCCAAGGGAACAATATGAGATTATTCAATTTTTAAATCTGTTTCATTTCTGAAATCAGTAAATTCTTCATCCACTGATTTAAGTTCTACATAAGATAATAGTCAACCACAAACAATTGGGATTTTTAAACTCTTATCTACCAACTATTTTTAACTTATAAAAAATAATTTTACAATTCCTAGGCACTATGATTTACTTAAGAGTGGTCTGCTTTAAAAAAAGTTTCCAGAATAAGGAAACATTTAGGAAGAAAAGCCTTCATGTATTTCATTTGAAATTCAAAATATCTCTACAATTCCAAAAAAACACGACAATGAGTTTTTCTAGCTATGTAGTACAGTCATGGGAAGTGGAAAGCAGATACAGTATGTTGACAACTTAAAGACTGAACACTAAAAATGTGAAAGGTAAAATTCTAAAATACATCATTTTGTCAAAAGTAAACTTTAGAGCTTTAATAATCTGAATGATGAATTCAGTTCTCCCAACCTGTGTGTGTGTGTTGATAAATCACTTACACGCTATTTAAGAGGCATTTTAGTAGCAACATTTTTTCTCAGTAATTTCCAATTATAAGCTTCTTTCAATCTTCTCACTGTTGTAGTCATATAGGATAGTTGGGCTTTCTTGTTAGGCTTTAAGAATCTCACATAAGGAGGAGGCAGTGCAAGAAAATGTCATTTATTTATTTGAACAAAATCCTTTTCTATGCTATATGTTAGTATATTTTGCAACATAAATTGAGAAATGTACCATTATATAGTACAATTGTGTTATTTGTTTCTTACTAAAGAACAGTTTCAAAACAATTAAATCATCTCAGGATGGTCGACGTTGAGATTAATTGTGGTATGGCACAAGTGGGATCTGGAAACTAGAGCAGGAGAAAGTTTTGCCTATGATCCTAATGATGGATACCTTGACAACTAGTTTCATATACATATCAATGAGAAAGAAAGTGAATATTTTTTTTGCCAGAAAGTGATACATTAGATGTTGTAATGTATAAGGAATTCTGTTTGGCAATGGATCATCATGATAAAAATAAAAGCAAAAATACCCATTATTATCATGCCTTACTTGATAACTAGTTTACTCCTTACAAATAAAAGTATGAAATGATTTTATGTGAATATACATGCATAAAAACATTCTGCAGTTGTTGGTGTATTGTTCTGTAAATGTCAATTAAATTAAGGCATTTCAAGTTTGATTCAAATCTACTTTAATGATTCTGATTTTATTTCTAGTTATTCTGTTAATTACTGAGATGAGGTGTTACACCAACTATGATGGTGGATTATTATCAATTTTTACTTCATATGTGCTTTTTAAAATGTTTGATCTGAAATAAATATAGATTTACAAGAGATAGCTAAGATAGCACAGAGGGGTCTATGTACCTTTCACTCAGTTTCACTCAATGGTTACATCATTTTCATGTGAAAATTATCATTCAGTATAAATGTATTACATGACTACTGAGCCAAAAAGACATAATACTTGTTATGTAAATATGCAGTTATTCCACAGACAATTTTAATTCTAAGATTTATATCAAATAGCATACATTTCAAACTAAACATGTTCAAATAATCAATTATAAGTAATATTTTATGTCCTACAAATAAAAATATCTTTTTTTATTTATAGCTTTGTTAAGATATTATTCTCATAACATAAGATTCACCTATTTAATGTGTCTAGTACATTGTTTTTTTAATTAAATTCAGAGTTGGACAATCATCAATACAATTAATCTTAGAATACTTTCATTATCCCCAAAAGAAACACTGTATTTAATTGTATTCATTTCATATTCCCAACCATCCCTACTGCCAGCTCCAAGCAACTATCAATCTAATGTCTGAGTCTATAGATTTGTCTGTTTTAAACATTTCATATACATGAGACATACAACTTATGGTCTTTTGTTCACTTAGTATAACGTTTTTAAGATTCAATCATGTAGCGTGTAGCATTTATTCTTGTTTATTGCTGAATACTATACCATTGTATGGATAAAATACATTTGTTCATTCATTTATTAATTGATGTTTAGGTTGTTTTGACTTTGGGACTATTACAAATAATACTGCTATGAACATTCATGCACAAGTTTTTGTGGGGAAATATGTTTACATTTTGATTAGGTATATATTATCTGGTTCATAAGGAAACTCTATGTTTATCATTTTGAAAGACTTCAAAATGATTTCCAAAAGAACTGTATCATTTTAGATTCCTACTAGCAGTATGTGAATATTATTATATCTTCACATCCTCACCAACAGTTATTATTTTCTGAGTTTGACTGTAGCCATCCTAATTGATGTGAAATGAGATTTTATTGCGGTTTTGATTTTCATTTCCCTGATGTTTAGTAACGTTGAGCATCTTTTCATGTGATTTTTGGACATTTATATGTCTTCTTTTGAGAAATATCTATTCAAGTCATTTGCCCATTTATTTTTGGGCTTTTTATCTTTTTATTATTGAGGTTTAGGAGTTATCTATATGTTCTTGAAAAAATCTTTTGTCAGTTATATAATTTACTAATATGTGCTCTTATTTTGTGAGCCATCTTTTCATTTTTGTGCTAGTATCACTTGAAACATAACTTTTTTAAACATTTGGATGAAATCCTATTTATTTATTTTTTTGTCACATGTTTTTGGTGTTATATCTAAGAAATCATGATCAAATGTCATGAACATTTAGTGATTTGTTAAAAAAAATTTCACATTGAATTATATTGTCATCCTATTGAAAATAAGTTAATCAATGTGAAATTATTTCTGGATTCTCAATTCTATTCCATTGATCTATATGTCTATACTTAAGCTAGTGCTACACTGGTTTGCTTAGAATGTTTTGAAATTAGGAAATATTAGTAACTTCATAGAATGTTTTGAAATTAGGAAATATTTAAAAACTTTTTAAAAAAACTTTAAAAATTGTTTTGCTATTCTGGGTCCCTGGAATTTCGTACAACTTTTAGGATCAGCTTGTCAATTTCTGCAAACAACTTAGTTGTGATTTTGGTAAGGATATCATTGAAAATGTAGCTCAGTTTGGAAACAATTGTTTTAACAATAATCCGTGGGTAGATATTACATAATTTGTTATGTAAATGCAATATCAAAAGTAGGAAATTGACAGTGGTAGCACACATATATAGTTCTATATCAGCATTATTACATGTAGATTTGTGCAGCAACTACTACAATGAATATACTGAATTATTCCATTATCACAAAGATTTCTCTTGTTCTACACATTTTTATTCACAGTCTTCCCTAAACCCTTCCCTAAACCCAACTTCCCTAAACCCTGGCAACCTTAATCTACTTTCCATATTTACAATTTTGTTATTTCAAGAATGTTATACAAAAAAAAAAAAAAACAACATAGAGTATGTGACCTTTAGAGATTGACTTTTTTACAATTAGTTTAATGGCCTTGAGAGTCAACCAAGTTGTTGCTCATTTAATAGTTTGCTCCTTTTGAGGCTGAATAGTATTTCATGGTATGCACATATCACAGTTTGTGTAACTATTGACCTATTATGGACATCTTTATTGTTTCTAGATTTTAGCTACTACTAAGCGAGCTGTTACAAAAATTTGCATACAGGTTTTTATATGAACGTAAAGTTTAATTTCTGTGAGATAAATGGTTAGCAATGCAAATACTAGTTTATGCAAAAAGGTATAAACGTTTTATGTTTAGTTTTTTTTAAAAAATACCTATAAGAGAAGTTGGAAATTTTACATTTCTACTAGAAATATATGAGAGATCCAATCAATCTGTATCTTCACAACTATTTGATATTGTCACTATTTATATGATTTAGCCATTTTGATAAGTATGTATTTTAGTTCCAATTTGTTTTGCTCTGGTGGCTAATGATGGTGAACATTTTTTAATATGCTTATTTCCTATCTATATTTTTTCTTCAGTGAAATATTCTTGCCTTTTGCTATTTCTTATTTGAATTGTTTATTTACTAATGACTTTTGAGAATTCTTTTATATTTTACATGCTAGTTTGTTATCAGATATGTAATTTTTAAATATTGTATTTTAGTCTATAGTTAGTTCTTTTATCTTCTTATCTTTCACAGAACAAAGTTTTAAATTTTGAGAAAGTCTAATTTGTCAAGAAAGACAAATTTATAGATTATATCATGTTCTTGAGATAATGTTTAAGAAATCTTAAAAATTCTAGGCCCTGAATATTTTCCACTAATTTTTTTTCTTAAAGTCTTATAATTTTATATTTTACATTTAAAACTATAGTCTATTTTTACACAATATAAAATATGTAAATTTAACATAATAGTCTAAAATGAGAAAGGGAAGAAGTAAAAATGTAAAGTTTATGTATACTTATTAAAGTTTTGTTATCAGCTTAAAATAGGATGTTGTAAATAAAATATATTATGTAAGCCTCATGATAACCACAAAATAAAATACATTAGTAGTTATACAAAAGATTATGATAATGGAGTAAAAGTCAACAAATCAAAAGTTACCACAAAAAGTCAACAAATCATAGAAGAATACAACAAGATAAGAAACAAGGAACAAAACATCTATAAGATATTCAGATATCAAAAACATATCCACTGATATGCTGCCTACAAGAGATTCATTTTACCTTTAAAGACACACAAACTGAGAATGAAGAAATAGAAAAATATGTTTCAAATGATAACCCCCAGAAAGCAGAAATAATCAGTCATACTTAGACAAAATAAGCTTTAATCTCTTTTGAAAACATAAATAAATTGAATTATGTTTTTTATGAAAACATACATAAATAAAAATATATGCATGTTCATGGATTGAAATAATTAATATTGTTAACATTTCCGTACAATTCAAAGCAATCTATAGGATCAGTACCATCACTATCAAAACTCCAATGGTATTTTTCATAGAAATAGAAAAAAAAATCTTAAAATTTGTAAGGAATAGCAAAAGACCCCAAATAGCCAAAGCAATCTAAAGAAAGAACAATAAAGTTGGAGAGATCACACTTTCTGATATAAAACTCTACTAAATTATAGTTATAAAACAATATGGTATTGTCATAAAAACAGACATACATTAATGTAACAGAATAGAGTCTAGAAATAAACATATGCATATATGGTCAATTAGTTTATTGCAGAGGAGCTAAGAACATACACTGGGGAAAGGACAGTCTGTTTAAAAAATTGAGCTTAGAAAACTGGACAGACCCATGTAAAATAATAAAATTGAACTCTTATCTTACACACTTTGTATGAAAATCAATTCAAAATTAATTAAAGACTTAAATTTAAGACCTGAAATTATAAAAATTCTAGGAGGAAACACTGAGAAAAAGGCCCTTGACACCATTCTTAGCAAAAATTTTATAGATATGCCACTCAAAGCACAAGAAACAAAAGAAAAAATAAACAAGTGCAAGTATATCAAATTAAATAGCTGCTGCAGAATAAAAGAAATTATCAACTAAATGAAAAGACACCCTACAGAATGAAGAAAATATTTGCAAACCACCTATCTGATAAGGGATTAATATCTAAAATATATAAAAATTTTATATAACTTATATAATGATAAAAATAATTCAATTTGAAAAAATGGGCAAAAAATCTAGACAGACATTTTTTCAAAGAAGATATTTAAATGGCCAACAGGTACACAAGAGGTGTGAAATATCCCTAATCATCAGGGAAATGCAAATTAAAACCACAATGAGATATTATCTTAAATCAGTTAGAATGGCTATTATTAAAGAGATGAGCTAACAAGTGTTGGTGAGGATGTGGAAGAAAGGGAACACTTCTGAACTGTTGGTGGACATATAAATTGATGCTACCACTATAGAAAACACTATGGAAATTCCTCAAAAAAATTAAAAAATGAATTATAATATAATTCAAAAGTTCTACTTTGGGTACATATCTTAAAGTAATCACTATTTCAGAGTCACCTGTACTGTACATATTCATTGCAGCATAATTTAAAATAGCCACATCATAGATACATCCTAAATGTCCATCAATGGATAAATGGATAAAGGAAATGTGTATAAATACATACATATGTGTGTGTGTGTGTGTACACATACATACATATATATGTGTGTGTGTGTATAAATAAATGTGTGTGTGTGTGTGTGTGTGTGTGTGTGTGTGTGTGTGTGTATTCCAGCCATGAAAAGAAGGAAATTCTATGAAAAGACAAATGGATCTTGAGGGCATTACTGAAGACACTAAGTAAAATATCAGAGAAAGACAAATACTGTGTGATCTCACTTACATGCAGACTCTAAAGAGAGTACAGATTGATAGTTGCCAGAAGCAGAATTTTGGAGAGTTGAGGAAATGGGTGAAGGTGGTTAAAAGATAACAAACTTCTAGTTATATAAATAAGTTCTGGGGATAGAGTGTACAGCAGCATAATGATTGTAGTTGCCAATACTGTATATTTGAAAGTAGCTAAGAGAATAAACCTTAAAAATTTTTCTCAGAAGAAAAAAAAATTTAACTACATATGATAATGGATATAAACTATAAACTATCTTATTGTAATTATTTTATAATACTTACATATACACATCATTGTATGTCTACCTTCTTATAGCTCTTCTATCATTGTCTCAATAAAGGTTTTAGTCCATTTACATTTAAAGTACTATTGCCGTTTTCTTGTTTTCTGGCTATTTTGTAATTCCATTGTTTCTTTTTCTCTTGTTTGTGTGTGTGTGTGTGTGTGTGTGTGTGTGTGTGTGTGTAATTTGATATTCTGTGGTGGTGTGCTTCTTTGTAATTAAGAAAACAAAACATTTTAGAGTTATAAAGCATCTTAGAGTTATAACAGTCTATTTTAAGCTGATAATAACCTAACTTTGAACACATGCTAAAACTCTTCACCCCCATTTTATGTTTTTAAATCATAGTTTACATCTTTTTATCTTGTGTATCCATTAGCACATTTTTACTTATAGTTATGTTTTAATCCTTTGCCTTTTAACCTTCATATTAGAGTTATGTGGTTTACTCATCACCATTACAACATTAGAGTATTCTGAATTTAACTATATATTTACCTTTACCATGAGTTTTATACCTTCATATGTTTTACTGTTACTAAATAACCACCTTTTGTTTCAGCTTGAAGAATTACTAATAGGCCTTCTACAGGAAAGTGCTGAAGGATGAGCTCTGGGAGGGATAACCATGGGTAGTCCTCATGAGCCCATTAAGATCTGTTTATATTCTAAACTCTTATTATTCTTATGGACTCAAGCTATGCTGGAAGTGGGGTTTATGGTAAGAATGTGGCTCAAAATTTTCTGTCCAGGTAATATGTGTATTTTCTTATTTACCCAATGTGTAGGAGTTTTCTAGTTAGTTTCTGAATATCTTTCAGAGGAAATGGTTTCATATGCAGTTGTAGATTTTATGAGTCTACAGGAAAAAGTGAATTCAGGAGGCTCCTATGTTATCATCTTGAGCTGGACTTGAGCTTCTCATTGATATGGTAGGCAAGGCTGTTGTGAAAATTGTCCATCAGATTTCTTTAGAAGTTTAACTTATCTTCATTTTCCTGTTTTTTCTTCAGTTATAGTATTACCAACTTAGACATGGTGTGTACAGTATGGCTTTCTTTTATGAGAGAGATGGTCTGAGAAATAGTACAGATGCTACCATGATGAACAGGTAGTTTTATTTCCTGATATTTTGTTAAATGTTTTTGTTTATATTTATGAGGGGCATTTGTATAGTTATGTGTGTGTGTGCTACCTTTGGTTTTAATAAGGGCATGTTACCTTGAAAAAGTGTTTTATAAATGTTGATTAGATTCAGTAGGTTGATTAAGTTCTAAATCACTGCTGATTTTCTGTCTAGTTGTTCTACAGATTGTTGAAAAAGAAATATGAAGTCTTCAAATGTGATTGTGACTTTATTTTTATTTGCAGTCCTGCTTTTACTTTATGTACATTATTACTCTGTTACTTGGTACATATGTATTAATAAATGCTATTTCTTTCTGTTGGATAATCTTTTATCATTATGCAATGTCTTTTTTTTTGTCTTCCTTTGACCCTTATAATTTTCTTTGCTCTGAATTCTATTTTATCTGATATTAATGTAATCATTCTTTAATTATTTTAAATAATTTTTGCATAATATATCTTTTCTATTCTTTTTCTTTTAACATTTGTCTATCATTATAATAAAAGTAATTTCACAAAGACAGCATATATATATTTTATCCACTCTCCCTATCTTTGCCTTTTAATGGATAGATTTAGACCATTAGCATTTAACAACATTATTGATATGTCATGGTGGCTGTTATTTTTCTTTTGAGTTGGCTGTTATTTTTCTTTTGTTTTTTGTTTGTTCTGTTTATTTTCCATTTTTTCCCTGCTTGTTTTAAGTTATCTAAACATTTTTTGTAGAATTCTATTTTGATTTATTTATTATTTTTAGCTGTATTATTTCATATATTTTTATTTGGTGCTTTCTCTAGATAATATATTATATATACATAATTTATCATAGTCGACTGTGATATTTCCAAGTTTGAGAGAAGTCTAAAACCTTTAACTCCTTTTTTTTTGTATTTTTGCCTATCTCTGTTTATAGTATAACTAGTTTAAATATTTCTTCCATATACATTAAGAAGCATATAAGAGAATGCTATAATTTTTGCTTCAACCATCAAACATTATTTTAAAAACTTAGGAAGAAAAGAGATATTTATTTACCTATATTTTTCTCTTGCTATGATCTTACCTATATTTTTCTCTTGCTATGATCTAATATTCTAACATTTCTTCTATAATCATTTTCTTTTTGTTTAGAAAGCTTTTTAAGGCATTCTCTTAGGTAGACGTGCTGGCAACAGGTTTTTTAGTTTTCTTTCATCTCAAAATGTATTGATTTCTCTTTTATTCCTAAAAGATATTTTCAAAGAATGTAGAATTCTGAGTAGACAATTTTTTTCTTTAGGCACTAGCAAAATGTGACACATTTATTCTGGCCTCCATGGTTTCTGATGAGATGTCTGCAGTCGATCTGTCATTTTTTAAATTTTCTTCCTTTCCTTTCCTCTCTTTTAGGTAATGTGTTGTCTCTCTTTCACTGCCCTCATCTTTTTTTCCCTTTTACTTTCAAAAGTTTGACTGTGATGTATCTTGGTGTGGATTTCTTCAGCTTTATCCTATTTGAGATTTTTTTTTTTGGCTTCTTGAATCTGTAGCTTTATTTATATAATTATCTATTTAGCCAAACTTGGGGAAGTTTCAACCATTATTCACTTAAATGTATTTTCAGCCCCACTCTTCATTATGGGATAACAATGACAAAAGTGTTAGGTCTTTTGTTATAGTTGCACATGTTCCCAATATTCTGTGTTGTTTATTTTTATTAGTCTATTTCCTCTCTGTTGTCTGGATTAAGTAATTTTTATTGTTCTAGCTTCAAATCCCATCATTATTTCCTCTGTCTTCTGAATTCTGTTGTTGACTCAATCTGTTTTTATTTCAGTTATTTTTTATTAGTTCTAAAACTTCCATTTGATTCTTCTTTATATTTTCCACTTATTTGCTAAGACTTTCTATTTCTCTGCTGAGTTTTTTTTTTTTTTTGCTTGTTTAAGCATGCTCATAATTTCTCATTGAGACAATTTTATGGTGGCTCCTTTAAAATCCTTGCCAGATAATTTCAACATCTGTATCCTCTTGCTAATGGCATCTATAATTTTTATTTCATTCAATTTGAGTTCTTTCTGTTTCTTGGAATGATGAGCGATTTCCATTAAAACCATCTTCTTATATCCTGAAGTCCTTAGCTATTCTACACTCTTCTTCAACTTGCGGTGTCTTGTTATGTTTGTTTTCTGTGTAATGACCATAGATTTTAGTTGTACTTAGCAAGATTAATACGCAAATATACTTCTACTCTGTCTTCCCCAAAGTAAAAGGCCTGTTTAATATATGTTGAAATCTCTTCAGAGTTAACATTGTTTTTGTCTTCTTGACATACATACCTATACGTTATCATAACAGAATTAAGCCAATAAGGTGGTTATTGTGAACATTATAGAATAGATAGGCATGTATTTTGTAACCATAAAGAAGGGCTCAAAACCTAGATGCTTTTAGTTTACCAGAATATGTCCAACTTTGACACCTGTTCTGGAACTAGCAAATTCAGGGCTCAAAATTTATATCTGAACAGTTTCTGATTCTATGTGAATCTACTAAATTGTCTAATTTGGAGATCTGACTATGAATTAGAGCTTAGCCTGTCCACTTGAACACACACCTGTATCCATATATTGGCAATCTTTTAAGGTCACAGTGTAAATAACTGGGTTTCATTTTCTTCATTTTGTCATCCAAAACAATCATCGGCCCTTGCCCTTGAGAAACAGTCTAATTCTACTAAAAGTTAAAAACAATGGCTAACATTTTATTCTATGCTAACTCTGAAGTTTGCAGCACAGTATTCTTTTTGTAATTTTTAATTCAATTGTTTATTTATCTAGCATTTAAAAAGACCTTCCCTTTTCCAGAAATCATGTTAAGCCCTGTTGATACTACAATGCATTTGAAAAATATAATCTCTGGTCTTCATGAAGCTTAAAGTCTACTCTAACAAATTCCTCTTTTAATCCTGTGTTTTTTAAAGTACAATACCTGTTCTCTGTCACCAGAGTCTGATGGTAAGTCTGAGGTTGAGCCTAAAGATCTGAATATTTTTAATAAGCATCCCCAGTTGATTCTGCTACATGTGGTCCAGGGATAGACTTGGACAACCTCCGCTCTTGGGCAACAACTTTCCAGTGTTTCAGTCAGCCAGAAATGTAAGCAAATGAAATAAAAGCCATGAAAGAGAAGGTATGCTTTTGGAACCTCATTTCTTCCCAATTCTCTTTATCTTACCCAATGACATTTCTAAAGAAAAATCAATGTGTATTACTCTGCATACCAAGAAAAGATGGCCATGTTGTATAAAGCAAGTATATACTGTAGTTAGAGCAGAAATCCAGATTCTGGTGCTAATTCTAAAACAACTCTTTTGACCTCAAATAAATTACTTATAAATAACAATAACCTTTGATGAGTTTGCATTTGCAACTACAGTTCCTAACTTTAAATTTCACAACAATCCCAAATGGTTAGTATTTCTACTATATTTCTATTAAAATGAAGAAACTATAGCTCAGAAGTTAAGCAGTCTATTTAAATCACACAGTGAGTGTGTGAAGACAACACTGTGACAATATAATTCCTAAATCCCTTTTTCTCCTGTAGTGAGTTTACAGTTTACTCTCTACTTCACCTTCCCATTAACAAAGTGGGTAGTGTCTATATTTCCACATTCCTTCTAAAAATAGTATTATAAATTTTTGGAATTTTATTATCTTATTGATGAGAAAAGATTATTTTAGTGATATTTTGTTTATATTTCATTCTTTATGAGTGAATTTGGTCACATTTCCACATGTCTAAAAGCCATTTGATATTTGATGTTATTTTTGTGAATTTTCTCTTCATCTCCTTTTTTTCTTCTACATCTTTAGAAATTCTCTTTATTTATTAGAAAGATTAGCCCTCTATCAATTTTTTGCAAACATTTTTTTTATTTTATATTTAATTTTGAAGTGATTTATGGTCTATCTTTCTTCCTTCTTGGAACCTTTTAAAAATGTAGTTAGACTTTTCTTACATTCAGGTAATGAAAGTCTTCACCTATATCCTCTAAAACCTGTATGGTCTCATTTTTATATTTTAATTGTAATCCATTTGGAGTTTATCCTACTCGGAATAAAATATGATTTCAATTTTATCTTGCTTTCCAAATGATAACCTACTTCTCCCAACACCAATTATTTAAAGTTTCATTTGTACTTTACCAATTGGAAATCCCTCCTTTATTGTATGTTATATTGTCTTGTGTGTGTGAGTCTACTTTTGGATTTTCTATTCAGTTCCATTGGTCTCTCTGCCTACTCTTATGTCACTAGCACATTGTCAAAATTGTTAAAAATTTTTGATGTTTGAGTATCTGGTAAGATTGCTCCATTTTCAAAGCTCATCATTTTCAGGATTTTCCCTGCTAGTCTTGGCCTATTTATTTTCCACTTGGTCTTTGCTGGTATAATTAATGGGAACACATTATATGTCTAAGCTAACCGAATGAGAATCAACACCTTTATGATGTTGAATCTATCTAAGAACATTCTACTTGCACAATTTATTTATGAGTCTTTTAGTATAGTTTGATTTTTTAATTCTTTACATAGCTTTTATACATTCATTATAAAGTTAATTCTTAGATATTTCATCTCTTTTATTCTCTCTCTCTTACTATCTCTCTCTGGATTTGTGTGTGTACATACATATATGTTTTTTCTAACTAGTTGTTTTATAATAAAATGCTTTGATTTCTATATAATATTTCTATATAATATATATTTTTAATCGTATAGATTCCCCTGCTGTTTGCAGTAAGTTTTAAGTTGATTCTGTTCAGATTTCTAAACTCATCTGTGAATAGTAGCTGTTTTATCTTCTTTCAATTTGTACATCACTAATTCTGTTCTTTTGTATAATGTCAGCTAATACTTTCAGTACACTATCAAATATCAGTAATAATGAATATCATTGTCAAAATTCAGCCTTTAGGAGAAACAGCTTTTCTATTTCTCATTAAGTATGATTCTGGCTTTTAACTAGGATAGCTATATTTTATAAAGATAAGAGACTTTGCTCTTGTTTCTATTTTATTAACTATTTTTAAAAGATCAAACAAGAAATGTTGAATGAGTTTTCAGCATCTACTTTGATTGAATTCTCCAAAAGTTACCTTAAGAAAAGTACTTATGTGTAAGTCATTTATTAAGTAAATGATTCCAGGTCATAATGGTAAAAGAGTGGAAAAGGCAGGGCAGAGAAGGAGAATGAAGCAAGCCAGAGTGTAATTGCAGGCAACGGTCCTGCAGAGGGTAGGCTTCATCTGTTTCCAGCAGGGTAATTCTAGAGTGTAAATTATGTCTCAGAGTTGTCCCAATCTGAAGCAGAAAATTGACTTTCATATTCTAAAACTACAATAATTGGTTAATGGCCACAGGGTTGGGGGAGGGGAGTATAAACTCACAGATACTTTCAGTACTCTGTGTATCTGTTCAAAGTGACTCCAGTAGAGCCAAAGATAGCTCTCTGAAGATAAATAGAATTTCCTGATTGTTAAAAGCTCACCTGGGGGCGATGGGGGTGGGCTTAGAAATGGTTAAATGATCTCTGAGCAAGTATGAACAGAGCACAGATATTGTGACTTATAGCATTTATGGTATCGATTGTAACTGTTATTCTTTGACCTTTTGATATGATAAGTTAATTATATTAATAAATTCCCTAAAAATCAAATACCTTTTATTACTAGATTAAACTCATTGTTAAAAGCTTGTCTCGGTGATTTTTATGATGGCAGAGGTTGGTCTTGTATAACTTTCTCTATTTCTTCTAGAGAAAACTGGACTGTTTAAAGTTTCATCTTCTGAAGTTATGTTGGTATGTTATATAGTCTTAAAAAATACTCATTTTACCCATGGCTTAAATTTAATTTGCATTAAGTTATGTAAAATGAATTCTCTTGAAACTAATTCTAAAATTATTAAATCTTTGTTATTTCTTATTTTATATATTTATGCTTTTTTATCTTTTTATGCTTGATTCATTTATCTAAAAAAGTATCTATATTATTGATTTTTTTAACCTAGGTTTTATTTAATTTAGTATGTCTATATTTCTGGTTTTGTTGTTTGTATTCTGTCTCACTAATCCCTTTCTCCTTTATCTTCAGTTATGTTTGCTTTTGTTTTCCATTCTTTCTCCTGCAAAACTCAAATCAGTTGCAATATAATCTTAAATATTTCTAGATTTTTTCTTTGTTATTAGCAATTAATCATTAGACAATCAACAAGGTTACTCTATTTTCTACTTTTCCTCATCTTTCTTGTAGTATTTTGTTAGTTGTATTATTTCTATATTGTGATAGCACTTATATTCCACTTGGTCAGTCTTATCCTCATCCTTGTTTTTGCCTTAGATATATAGAAATATATGTTTAATGGTCAAGTTTAGCCTGTAATATCTTGCTGGATTAGGTTTTACTTCTCAGTAGATACATCCATTAGATGGTGTTAAATATATTCTTCTTTCTTGTGTTAAAAACCTTAGTCTATAGGCTTTATATTTGAAGATCTTAGTTGAATATAAAATTCTTGGCTTATATATATTTTAAAGTATTCTGTACATATTGGTTCAATCTTTGGAGATTGAATGCTGCTTTGGAGGAATCTGATGAAATTTCTTTTCTTTACAAGGCATGCATTCTTTTCTTTGTCAGCCTGAACTATTTCTTCATGTTCCTTTAAATAAATTTACTATGATGTTTCCTAAGTTTTAGTTTTTTGGGTAAATTTTCACTGGAATGTGGGATACTCTTTTTCTTTAAGAATCCAAGCATTCTTTTGTTTAAAAATCCTTTTCTTCCTCATTTAAAAAAATATTTTAAAGTTTTATTATTTTAAGGTTTTTTTCAGTGACTCCATTATGAATGTAATAGCTCTCCTTTTGCTTTCTTTTATATCTATTATTTTCTCTCTAAATCTTTATAATTTATTATTTCACTTCCATTTTCTTTATTTTTTATTTTTATTCTCCCTGTTCCTTGATGTATTTTCTCTAGCGTAATCTTATCTGTGTGCACCTTGTAGTTTCATTTAAAAAAAAAAAAATCTTTGCATTTTTTTGTTTTTTTTTCCCAAGTTCTCCCTGCTCTCATTTGACATACCCCTCACTGTTTGACCATGTTCTCTTATTGTAATGCCTCTAATTTTCTAAATTTTGCATTTCTGTTTTGTGTTCATATTTTGTATCATCATTTTCCCAGCAATTATAAATTTATATTAAGATATTGAACTACAAATTTCATATATCTTGTGACAACATTTTTTCTGCTGAATTTTCTTCATTAGTGAAAGAGTTTTTTTTCCATTTTGAACTTTTAAAAATATTTTTTTGTTTGCTTTTTGGGGTTTATTTATTTTTGTTTATTGCTATAAACTAAATGTTTATATCCCATTAAAATTGTTATGTTGAAACCAAACCCCCAATGGGAAGGTATTTGGAGGTGGGACTTTGGGAGGTGATTAAGTCATCAGGGTGGAGCCCTCATGAATGGGATTAGTGCCCTTATAAAGAGACCCAGAAAGCTCCTTGGACCATTTCATCATGTGAAGGCACAGTGGAAAGATAACCTTCTATGAACCATGAAGCAGTTTCTCACCAGATACCAAATCTGCTAGAGGATTTTTTAGTTCAGACTATAAGAAGTAAAAGTTTGTTGTTTAAGCCAACTCAGTCTAAACTTTTTGCTATAGTAGCTCAAATGGTCTAAGAATTACTTATAGTTGAATAAGTTAAATTTTATAGAACAACAAAAATTTAAGATGACATGAAGGAAGAAATAATGGTACTTTACCAGTTTTTTTCTATTCATGGGCTGCTCTACTGCTAAAGGGATAGAGTATTTTGACAGCATATCATTGATGTGCATTTAAGCCACCATTACCTCTCAGAAACTAACTTTTTTTAAGAAGGCGTCTATCACCATCTTAAGTTTCCCAGGATGCTTTATTGGCTGTTGATAAGATGTGATACAGCCTATGTTCTAAAGTTGTGTCATCACTGGTCAACTGTTCTCCCACTTAACCCTTGAATTTACCATTTACAGCATTATTTACTTCTTTTCCCCAGTTATTTATTCATATTTCATTTCCATCTAATTTATTGCAATCTCAGTTCCATCCCCCACTGGGCCCACTCTGTGCCCAACTATTTCTCCTGTGTACAAACCCTTTGTCTCAGTATTTTGTGCAGATTCTACTGATTTTAGTAACTTTGGGCTACATTTGCACACAAATCTAGAATTTACAGTTTTTGTCTTCTATTCCACTATAAATTTGTTTCAAGTAAATGACTCATTTGTTGTTGTTTTCTATTGTGTTTTGTATAGTTTCTAGAAAAAAAAAATGGGAAGAGCTAGACTCAAGCTGCCATTATTTTTCTACCCAATTTTGGGGAATTTTTTGAAGTATTTTTTTTAACCTCAACATGGTATCTTTTTTTCTCAAATATAGTTCTTTATGTAGTATGTTATGAATAATATCATCACCAACTTTCTACCTACATAAGCTATACAAAATTGATCTATTTTTAATATATCAAAATAAATCACTCATTTTGGCTATTTTATTTTGAAAAAGTCAATCTTCTTTCTGTCCTTTATCTCAGTATACCTCTACCTTGAACCTATTCTGAAAACTTTTCTAAGCTTTTCTAACTCTTCGAACATGTTTTTTCTTCATTCCCATTCTCTGCTGGTAAAAACATATTTATATTGAAATGTCTCCTCTGGGAATCTTTTTCTGATCCACCGCCAATGCCAACAAAGTTAGCTATTCCTTTATTAGTCATTCCTTTATCAGAAGGGATAGCTGTTCTAATGCTTATACTGCTTAATACATTTTAATGTAATCATTTTTTAACTCTTACTTGTCCATGGTATATTGTAAACTCTGATCGTGCATCATAGGTCTTAAGTGTAATTAGTGTAAAATTAAACTGACATAACTTACAGCATTGATAAAAAATTATTTTTGGTTCTCCATCCAGAATCTAGTCTCTGAAAATTGAGAGTCAAGTATTTTTATTATTATATCCAAAGAGACTTGTATATTTTTTGTAGCACAGTAAGCGCTTTATGTATATCTGATTGGAGTTTTATTCTTTCTTTGAATGATGGAGGAACAGTGTATTATTGAGGATAAATAACATAGACAACAAACCTATGTTTACTAGGGATAAACTTAGAATTATAATTTATATCTCTTAAATTCTAAGAAGCATATATATGCATTCCCTGCTTTCTTCTACATTTTTGCCAGCAAAGAGCAAAACTAGAAAATGTAGTAAATGTTTAAAGAAAAAAGGGAGATAAAAGAAAAAGGAGAGCTTTTGAAATAGATTGTTCACTCAGAAACTTTCTAGGTATCAAATAAACAGCAGAATTTCCATTCTATTCTCACACTTCTCTTAGGGTTTCTACCTTGCTCATGTTTTTAGTAAAAACGTGTTTGCAATTCCTGATATTTTGTAGACATGCCAAAAAAGATTAATTACAATAATTTTTCTTGCAGCTGGGATTACTGATACATAAAAAGTTTTTATATTACCATATGCATTCCAATTAATGCTACTCGAAGTGGTATATGAAGAATCAATTTATTAGATGATCAGATATAATGAAGGGCACACAGAGGAGTATGAATTTGCATCTATAACAGAAATTCTGAATGAGAAGTCTATCTTTAGTAGATAAGAAGATAAATGAGTAAAAGTATGATAGATACAAATAGCAGGGTTCATTACACAATAAGAGGATCTTATCAGACATGAGATGAAGATAAATTCTACTGCATGTTAGGAATATCATGTTATTGCCTCTAATATATCATCTTATTAATGTTATTTCTATGGAAATATTAAGAGAAATTAAACTACTAAAACCTGAAAATAGATTTGACAGCTATATGCAATAAAAAAAAATCAAGATTTGCTGAAATATGTACCATATCTTAGCAAGTCATGTTAATTATGGGGAGTTAGTGTTTAGATAATCTATATAATAAAAATGAATAAATAAACTTCTATGAATAAAGAAACTATTATTATTAATGTTATAAATAATAAATTTATGTATTTATATTAATATTTAATTCATCAGGAAATTGCAATTTAGGGTTTTCTTGTTCTAGAAAGAGCAGCTCAATTCAGCATAAGAAGAGCCTCTATATCTTCATAAATTTGTGTAAAAGCATTAGCATTGATTGTTTATGTTTAAGCAGTCTTTAAGAATCTAAATGGTCTCCATTAATTGACTCAAAGAAGTAGGTATTGTTTTATCCCACTTATCTTGGATGTGTAATAATTTTGTCTGAGTACATAAAGCCTGATTCTTCTGTTTACGTGACTCCTCTCATAATTTCCAATGAGAGAAGATGCTACGCATGCCTCCTTATATGTAAATGTATGGGTGTCTATATGTGCATGTTCATGAGAAGATGTGTGTGGGGAAAGATATTGATGGCTCCCAGATGCCTCCTACTTTAACAATTACAATTTCTATCCTAAGAAGATCTAATATTTTGTTTCTCCACTTACACTTACTTTATATGAAAAATAAGAAATGAACAGAAAGAGAAGTTTTTCCTTCTACTTTATTTTTTTTGAAATTATGTAGAAAAATAAACTATTTAGCTGTAATCACACACACACACACACACACACACACACACACACACACACGTGCGCGCAAATGAGAAAGTTTAACTATATCCATTCTGTTCTGAGTTGATGAGAAATCATTGGGGAATCACAGTTCTCTTTATCTGTATTCATCTATTATGAAATGGTTAAAGTTTAACTTTTCTTCAATGTTAAGACTGTAATAGGTTCTATTCTTTGATATTTATAACAAACTTTGTGAAACCCAGATGAAAGATATTGAGAAATACAAGTGACAAGAACTAGTATAATTTTTATTTATCCCTGGAGGTGAAGTATTTGATTTTTCTAATATAAAATAGCAATCATGACAAGGACATCATCAAATGGCTATATTTTTTAACATGAATTCAACTAAATAGCAACAGGTTAAAGTTGATCAGGTTAATTATTTGGATTCTGAAGTGCTGTAAACAATCAATCAATAGAACAAAACAAACTTTCATGGTAATAGCTTATGAAATTTGTAACATGGATGATGTTATTCCTGAAAAGATTTAATTTTGTTAACAAGTCATCGGCTGTTAGATAAAGTCTGTTGAACCAAACAACTGTGACCAAAACTCTTGTCCAAAGCAGAAGCGAAAGAAGTGTTTCTGTTACTACTCTCCATTAAGATTTGTTCTAAATCTATAAATAATTTTATATTTAGGAGTGGTCAGTCTACTGCTGCTCAGTAATATTATCTTGAAAGCCTTGATAATTAATAGATAAACTGTAATTACAAGTCTAAAATAAAGCTAGAAATGGAATCCAAATTTTGAGAAATTTAAACCAAGCAATTTAAACCATGAAATTATCCCCCAAAAGTATAAACTCTTGCTTTAATTTCTATGCCATTATCAAATAATTGTCTTATTCCTTTACATATTCCATGTAGATAATTTTCGATGTCTTTGATTTAAAGATTCTGGCAGAGCTGAGAGTAGTATCTAGTAGTATCTAGTTTTATATTTGGGGGCTCTGAGACAATTTTACTTAAAAACAATTTGGTATTATTCTATTCTATGCAGAGAATGTATTTATTAAGTGATTGATTAATTATTGTTTATTAACATTGGTCACAGATTAAAATAGTGAATACTGGATTGTAATTTGGAAGATCAGAAAGGACAAGGAAAATATTTATGAAATGTATTTTTCAGCACTAGTCACTGAGTGAGGCTTTTTTAAAAGACAAATATTCTCATTTATTTTTATTTCATAAAAATAGATTGAGGTTTGAATTGATCTTTGCCATTAAAAATCTGTGTGGTTGGGTAAATAAAATCACATCTCTGAGTGTTTTATTCTCTAAAAAATTCATCTAAAAAATACTTTTTGATCATCTTTGAAGACACTTCTAAACCTCAAATTTTAATTTCAAAGTTTTCTCAACTCTATAACTGTTCTTTCACGGCCAAATAGAACTCCATGACTTTTCACATTTTTTTATTTTGAGCCCTGATTTTAACTATCATCAGTACTAGCATTTTCCATACTAAACATATCTGTGTAAGCTCTCAGAGACATTGCTATCTATCTAAACAAGAACAGAAATCGTACTAGTGCCCTAACACATCATCCATGACTTTCCCTCCTTTCTAGGTCTTTTCCTATGATCTAAACCAGCAGTAATGGGTGTTGTTATTTAATAAAATTTTGTTGCTCATCTCATATGCATAGAATTATCATAAAAAACTTTCACTTTGGATTCTTTGAATTGAAGGCTGGGCTAAAATCACATTTATGTCAAAGATGTTATTATTATCTTTGATAGAATAATTATTGATTGTTTATAAGTTCTGTTATTTAAATAAAAGCTCTATTTGAAGGTACCAGAGAGAGCTAGTATAGTTATTAAGTATAAAGACTTTAATATTATATAGTTCTCTGTGACTATGAACAAATATTTTATACCTTTTTTTCTAACTGTAAAATGAGATAACAATAGTATTTATTCTATTGGTTTATTGTAAATATTAAAAAAAGTTACATGTGTGAAATTTTAAGAATACTATTTATAAGTAGCCAATTTATAAATAGTGTACATTAAGGTTTGTTGCTCTTATTTTAACCATTAGATTCATTAAAAAGTATATTATTCTTGCTCAATATCACTTTCTGTAATAATTTATATGCTTTAAAAATAATAAAAGTACTTGCCAGTAAAAACAAGGAATACAAGTAAGAATATAACATTTGAGAAAACTTTCATGCCACACTCAATGCTATGGAAACACCCAATTATATAATTTTATGTAGCTTCTTTGGTTAAAGGGCTTCTTTTATATTGGATTCATCTTTCCATTCAACCAACTCTCAAAAGCAAATCCTGGTGAAATAGTCATTTAACATTATGCTGCAGGAGGTACTATTTCACAAATATTCAAGGAACGTTGTCTCTAATGAGACTTCTCATCGATGACCTGGACACTTTGCTTTGTCTTAGTTGCACTTCTTTCACAAGATACCACCTGAGAGTATTTTACAGATGCAACTTTACATTGCACATTAAATAAAATGTGCAATCTAATGATGCAGTGTGCAAAATACATGGCCTCTTGCCTGGAATCCATAGCAAAGGGGTGCAGGTTCTAAAGTCACAATGCTGGCTTGTTGTCCAGGGCCTGGGCTACATCACATGAAGAAACTGTCGAGCATCACTTATAGCGATCCAGGAAGCTGGAAAGAAAGATGCAATCTGCTGCTCTGGCCAACAGTGCTTTAATAGGCTAGCCTTTCATTAAGTAAATTCCTAAATGTTGACCAAATAGTTTTGGACAGAAGCAGCTAATGGCTCAAGATTCATGTGATGCACTTGCTGTTACATAGACATTGATTAAAAAAACAAAACAAAACAAATAAACAAAAAAACCTTCAGGCTACTTTCCCAGAGTGTTCACATGCTAGGGAGTGGGGGCTAGGCAGGAACTTTTCTTCAGTGGTTTCTTTCATGTCTCCAGAAAGATGGTCATGTGTTTTAGTTTAACTGATACATTCCAATAAAATGATTTTCAAAGAGACAGGACAAATAATAGGCGTTTTACATATGGTGACTGTGGATGTCACATGGAGCTAATTTTCTCAAACACAATATATTTGTTATTCCACAAGCTGGATATAATTCATTTAAGGTCCCTTTTTTAAAATTTAATTTTACCTAATAAACTAATGAAATGGGCCAGTGAAGTCTTTATTGGTCAAGATAATTTGGGTGACTTAGTTTATATTTCCTTGAGGATATTAAAGATATATCATTACCCTCCTAGCTTTTTTTCCCCAAGTCTAATAGCTTGATTATATTTTTTAAGAATTATTCTTGATATCAAGATTTTAATTTTAAAAAATCAGATTTAATTTATTTTTGTGTGTACAAACAAAATTACTAGCAAGTGATTTTATTTTTTATGGTTCCAGTGGCAGTTATCAGCTGTCATCTGTCTACTTGAAAATACTTAAGAACATGCATTAGAAAGCAAAAGTCACTATTGAGAAAAATTAATTGGCAACTTAAAGAATGGCATGGTCTACAATAGCAGAAGGTGAAGAGACACTGTCCATTGTGTAGAAATTGGCTTTATCCAAGAGCAAAATAATATGTTTTTTTTTTTCTGGTTGTTAATCAAACAAAATCTCTAGGTGGCATTTTTTGACCATTTTCATCAGATTGATGACATTCTAACTCACAATGCAGTGTAGTTCTCACCTCCTTTTCCCTCATAATAAGTGACTTGGCATAACTCTGTGAATAATGTGACCAAATACCAAATAAGAAAATAAGGCTATTTTTTTTTTTTTGGTCATAGGAGAATATGTTTGAGAATCAATGTGATACAATTATTAACTGGAGTTAGCACAAATCAAAGATATACTAATATGCAGAGGCCTTCTTAGACTTGCAGGAAATGCAGCCAATTAGCCAGGGTCAAAATAGCAGGGCACCAGCATTGCTGAAGGCTACAGGGAGATACAGAGCAATGAAAATGCCACTGTCTAAAGTCCAGTTGTCTTTCTGAAAGATTTAAATTTAGATCTTCAGTTAAGCAGATGAGCAATCAGCCCTGTTCCAATTATGACTTACTTGTGACTTATTGATTCTTAAGTTTGGGGTAGAGCATTTCCTAGAGAAGCGATGACTACCTATGCAGTAAATATCATGTCATTAAATGGTGAATGTGAACTCTAATAAATGTTCTGATATATATGAAATAATTTTTCCATTTTTTTCTTTTTAATACTTAATAAAATGTATGTTTATTAGGTTGGCTAAAAAAATAATGGAAGAAGAGTATTTATTTTCAATTTAATATAGTATTTGTCTAATTGAATGATCTCTATTTATATAGAAAAAAACCTCAACCTACAAAAGTTACCCATGTTATATGTTTTGCTAAGTATTAGTACAATATATTTTATTATCCACCAATTTTGAGAGAAATGTTTACTTAGTGATCTCAATAACAATATATAGCCTACAAATTTAGAGATAGCTCAGAAGAAAACAAAAAAAATGAATAATGACTAATTTCTTTCATCTCTGCCCTTCTTGCTACAGATCTCTCTCTACCCTTTCTCTCTCTGTTCCAGTTTTTAATATCAATAGGACTTAGATAAGCACAATAGAATTTTAAAAGATCAGTACTATATTCGAGAATGACTACTGCCATCTAGCTCTGTGACTTTGGACTTATTACACCTACGGTCTTTTCTTCACCAGCAAGACATAGTTTGGGTTAAATAATATCTGACTTCCCTTTCTTCTCTAAATTTCTACAGTTATGTTACCATAAGCTTGAGAAGCATAACAAGTCATGGTTTCTTTTAATCTCACATACACTCTGCAGAGGTCAATGGAGAGGACTGAAACAGGTTGTCATCTAGAAGGAGGTTCATAACACTAGCAACCAAGGAGGAATTCATCTACCTCGACAAATGAACAGGCCCCTGATTTCATATCCTTGTTAGGTCACCAAGCATACCCCTATTAATACAAGTTGGTTGTTTTATGATGACAAAAAATTCTATTAAATGATACAATCACTTTCTCAAAACAGCTGCTTTTTATCTTAAGTTATAGACATAGATTTATATGAGGTATTACTAATTGATTTAATTTTATTTTGGAAACTAAAATTTTGTCCAATATCTTTCCCACCTGTCATTATTTAGCAAAAACCAGGAGAGACATTTAATTTATGTGTTCACTAGTGTATGAGAAGACTGTAGTTCTTTTAAAAATTTTTTCAATTACAGTTGACATATGATATTATATTAATCTTTGGTATACAATATAGTGATTAGACATTTATATACCTTACAAAGTGATCACCCTATTAATTACAGTAATTACAGTAGTTATTACAGTAAGGACTAAAACTACCTTAATAATGAATTTAAAATATTAGTCCTGTTCATCATGAGCCAGAATCATAGTATACACAGAGCTTTCAAAATGATTTTTCCAATATGATTTGGGAAAATCTTTTCAGTGTAATTCTCATAACATAAGCAAGAAAGTTTTGTTTTTAATAGACATAAGCAAGAGGTCTTATTCTTCTGAAATAGAGGCATTATCAGGCATATTATGCAATTGAAATCTAGATAAATATCTTTAAAATATGCACCTAACACAATAGAATAAGGTGATACTTTTAGAGGAGTAAAGATATCTAAACTTTAGTATTAGATCTTCCGTTTACCATAAGATAATCTGGAATAAATCATTAAAAATTTTAGTTTACTAATTAGCAGAGTAAATATCAAATGGGGAAATATACATAAAAGTACTTTGAAAAGTATAACCTGCTGTACAGATAAAACACATTGTATTGTGATGCAAATAAATATTCATGATGATGAAAAATTATACTGGAATATATACTTATTAATTAGAAAAAAAAGCATTTGATTCCCAAGAGTATTTTATTTATCCTATCTTTTTCCATTTGGATCACTAACGAGAACACAGCAGTTTTTACAATGTGTTACCTTTTGCAAGATTGCGCTCATAATATCTAATGTTTTTTTTACACTATTGTTGGAATTATAGATGGACCCAGAACCATCCTATTTAAATTTGGCCAAACTCACCAACACTGAAGAGGAAGTAACTCAATGAGAATGGCCTCCTTAGAGTGAATTTGCAACAAAGCCCTCCTGGCAGAGTGGTTAATGCATTTACTCTGGTCCAAGAGGAGTCAATTTGATAAAGGTGTCTTTGTTTGTTTTGCTATAACAATCTGCTACCTTGTAATAGGATCTGGCATAATAAATTTTGCACAATAAATTGACATAGGTTGTCTTTGATATATGTTGATTGTGTCAGGCTGTCTTGTATACAATACTAAAATTGATTAGTGTTTCTTAAAAATTTATTCTTGAATCTCTGGATAGACTTCTTTCTTAGAGAAAAGAATTCTGGTACAAAACAAATTTTATTTTTTGGCAAAACGTGGAGCTGAGGGTAATCTAAATTTGGTAGTGTTACAAATTGTGAAAGATTTTGCGGTTATATTTTGAAGTTTAATGTAAGACTTTGTAAAGCGAAACAGTTTTCATGGCTAAAAATATCATTTCTTGTATGAGTAAAATTAATGTTCTATTGTGAACACTTATTTGGGGGAAAAACATTTTTGCCAAGTTTATGAAAAAAACATATTCATTAGGGTTGATGTAAAAATAAATATGTTACAGTTGTAAAGAGATATATGATACTGATGTTTCATGATGAGGAAAATTGGAACAGAATTAAACAATTAATATTTCCCCATATTATGTGGGAAATAAGTCTGAGAAATACTACTTTGTTCTATCGCTAACACTGAACCACATTTTTCAATATGCCAAACTACTCCTGTGGTACAAATTATTCACTTCTTGGATGATACATAAATTCTTTCAGGCCAAATAGCTTATGAAGATGTAAGTTTCTTTAGAATTGCCTACCATTGCTCTATACACAATCAATATTTAAGAAATGCTTTATTAGACTAATAAAAACACATTAAGTGATTTTTCATTGGCTTCAACAAGGTCAAATTTGTCTTGATACCTAGTTTATTTATAAGGAAGGACTAAAACTGAGTCAAAAAGTGTAGATTGGTTCTTTTCCTCCAACCATTTCTCTATGTTGTCTTCACCGATACTACATAAACAAGATCCTTAGAAACCACTGAGATGTCTAATGGCTAAAACATAACAGGACTATTAATGGCAGCTCTGAGGTTTTATAATCACATTTAAATGTAAAAGTCAAGAAGTCATTCCAAGAATGTGTTCTTTCATTCAAGAATGCAGCAGACTCAGCTAGGTTTTGAATAACGGGTATAGTATTAAGTCTATTTTCCCTTTAGCATCTGTGTTTTCTTGGGAAATTGCTTAACATTTCCTAGCCTCAAAGTTATTAATAACATTCAATTAGTATTAAATGAAATGAAAATAAGAGTATTGAAAATCACACTTTAAAATATAACTGTTATGATCATTCAAGTTTTCTGATACTTGTAAGAATTAATAATAATAATATAAGGAGCCCCTAAATTTATGAGTCACCTAAAGTTAAGGAAAGTATCACGTTAGGCAGATATTTAATCTTAAATGCTGAAATTTTTCTAAAATACTTTGAATAGGGAAGGCGATCTATTTTGTTCTTAATCTATTTTAATAAAAATAAAACAAATATTATAATATAAAAATAATGAGTTATTAATTTCTATTTAGTTCAGATTAATAACTCTAAGTATATAAAGATTCATCACTTTTTTCTATTTTTCCAAAAATTTTTAAAGCATTCTAGGTAGTATTTTAGGCAATGATGATTTTAGATATAAGAACCAAATCAATCAGGCCCCAAATTCCCTTTACAGACTGTAATGACACAGATTAGCTGTAGAAATACATCATAACTTTTTTCTACTTTGTCACAGCCTTCCAAAAGTTTGCTTCTTTTTTCTTTACAGAATATGTATATATATTACACACATATTATTGCCATATCAAAAAAATTATTCTTTCTGCCAAAGCAATATCAAAACCTTACCTTAACCAAGTTAAACACACATAAATCTGTCTCTAAGAATTTAACTACAGTTCTCTCAAAGTATTTTGTTGCTTACACTAGAAAATTGTGTACAAGTCTTAATTTTTCTCCTTCCATGAGAAGGCTTATAGTGTACATATAAATATAGCAACTATTTTGATTAAATAGGTATCTCTAAAAGCTAAAAACAAAGTTAAAAAATGTTCAGATTGGTAATTTTATCTACATTTTGATTATGTTTGTTATTATACCTCTTCTATATAGTGAGATCCTAGGTTGACTAAATGGTCAAAATGTTCGATTACAACTCACTTGAATTACTGCTATTTTTCTTAAAATACTTTTTTTTTTTTAAATAATAGTTTTGGTTCACAGACAGAGATTTTCCAAACAGGCACAGCCTCCCTCACTATCAATATCTCCACCAGAATTGTATATTTGTTATAACTGATGAACCTAAAATGACACATCATTATCACTCAGAGTCCATAGTTTACCTCAGAGGGCACTCTTGATGTTATACATTCTATGAGATTGGACAAATATTTAATGGTATGTATCTATCATTACAGTATCATACAGAATACATGTGAAGTATTTTCACTTCCCTAAAAATCCCCTGTGCTCTGCCTATTCATCTTTCCTTCCACCTCCAACCCTTGGACACTATTGATTTTTTACTATCTCCACAGTTGTCTTTTCCATAATATTCTATAGTTGGAATCATATAGTAGCCTTTTCAGATTGACTTTTTTCACTTGGTAAATTGCATTAAGTATTCTCAATGTCATTTTATGGTTTAATAGCTTCTTTTTATTTTTAGTGCTGAATAATATTTCATTTTCTGGATGTACCACAATTTATTTATCCATCTACCTACTGAAGGACATCTTGGTTGCTTCCAAACTTTGACAATTACAAAGTAAGCTGCTATAAACATCATGTGCCGGTTTTCGTGTGAACATGTTTTCAGCTTCTTTAAGTAACTAATAAAGACCACAATTGCTTGTTCCTATGGTAAGAGTATACTTAGTTTTATAAAAAACCAGCAAAATATCCTCCAAAGTGGTTATACTATTTTGCATTCTTCCCAGTGATGAATGAGAGTTCTTCCCAGTGATGAATGAGAGTTCCTGCTCCACATCCTCAACTGTGTTTGATATTTCATTGTTATATATTTTGGCTATTCTAATACATGTACAATGGTATTTAATTGCTGTTGTAATTTGAATTTCCCTGATAACATATAACATGAAGCTTCTTTTCAGGTGCTTTTTTACTTTCTGAATCTCTTCTTTGGTGAATCATCTGATCAGGTCTTTGACCCATTTTTTAATCAGGTTTTTTGTTTTTATATTGTTGAGTGTTGAATGACTGCTTTTAAAAATCATTACTTGCCATATTCGCATTGCATCTGAGGATTTAAAATATGCATTTCAGAAAATTCAAAGCAGTAAGCATATCTCTATCTGTTTATTGTCTGAGATGTATGCAGGACTTACTGAGTGTATGTCTGAAGAGAATTAAGATAGTTTATTGTTCCAATTTTTGACCCATACATACAGTGCAGAGGAACAAAAGGACATCATTGGAAAATGAGAATTGGGGAAAAACTGTGTACTCACATCTAAATTTAGACTATCTTTCACAGAAGTCTCATAATTTCTGGATTTATGTCAGAACTTCATAGTGCATAAAAGGTCTCCTATACAAAGAAGATTATCTTGCCAAGTTGATACAAGGATATAAAGAAACGTGCCAATCTTTTTGTGCCAAGATACCTGAAGTGCGCTTACTTCCTGCTGAATACAGTGTAAGAATACTGACAAGATTCAGACTGACAATGACACTAGCTCAGTTATCTTCTGAGTTACTAGTTCATAATATAGTGAAAAACAGAATCAGGTACATCTGATTTACAATCACAATTAACTTGCTTAACAGTTGTGTGTTGTCAGGTAGATTTTTGCTCCTAAAGGAGTGTGAAGGATTTTCTATGTTCCAGGTTTCAAGGCAGGATCCATCCTATGTAAATGGAAAAGTAGATCAGTTTACTTTTGTGAATTCCCATGTATAATCTTTTCTGAACCTTTATTTCCTCAGAATCTTTCTCTCCTTAGATATTGAATAAATCAAGTACCCTTAGAAAACTTCAATTGTCTGGACATTCTGGAAAGGATGTCACATTGTCTGTCTATGATGTCCAACGGCCAATAAATTCAGGCCCCACAGCCCAGATAGCAGAAAAGGATATTATATGCCTGTGAAGTCAAGCCTAATCCTTACTTATGTGTAATGCAATAGCAAGTTAATTAGTACAAAGGCCATCAAACACCCTCACACAATTTCCTCTTAACACAGGATTCTCAGCTCTATCACTGGCCTCAGTTATCTTGCTCTGAATTAAACAGAAAGTTCTCAAAATATCAGTTATGAAGTGCCATTTCTGAAGTATAATAAAATATTAGCATTGCATTGTATCATTTTAATTTCCACTGAAGGATCTTTAGTTCCTAAAGAGTTACTTAGAAGTTCTTTAAGTCTCCATATGTGCTTGGATACAACACATTTAAGAAGAAAAATAAAATAGACTAATACATTAGTAGCTTGGAAATGAAATTTGAGTAAACTGTATGATGAAAATAAGAATTCCATTTCTATGTAAATGTTTGTGAATTCCAAATATTTTTTAAAAAATCATTTTCAGGGACAAGGATCTATTTTTAATTTTATCTTTACTTTCTTACTAATTTATTTAAGCAATAGGTACACATTTTTTAAAAAACGGAAAAGTCCTCTTAACAGTTTCAATTTATTTTCTTTTCCCCTAGACATAATTACTATTATGAATTTGGCATACTTACTTCCAGTCTTTTAGCATATTTATCACAAATAAAATAAAAGTTTTCATTCAATTTTTTCTTTTTTTTTTTAATTTAAGACCTGTACAGGACATTCAGTGTAAAACCTTAACTGTACACACAGTTTTTTCAAACATAAAACTAGTACTCTTTAAGTAAAGTGATAATATCTCTGATTCTTTCATATCACACACCCAAAGAAAGTAGAGAAGAAAGAAAAAGAGAGTCAAGGCCAGTTATTAAGTTGGAGTAATTTACATTTTTAATAACTTTGAAAGGTTAGGCAGTGTCATATTTTATCTGAATATCTAGCAACCCCTCAGTGTCTGTTTCTTTCTCTATTTGCATAAGCAATTGACAGCTCATTAAGAGCTCATTAGGAAATAGTGAAGACTGTGATCAGGGAAAGGAGAAAAAAGCAGTGCTGAAAAGGAAGCCTTGTTTAAGAATAGTCTACATGTGAAAAAAATCGACTATGCTTTTTCGTGGTAAAATATGTTCAGAATATAAATTAATTCTTTTTTACTTGCTAATACTCTCTGGCTCCAAACAAAGTAGACAAAAATCAGATATTCTCTGAATAAATCTTTATTTGGTATTTCTTAACCTCTAGATACCAAAAACCTATTGTAAAATAAAAGGCAAATGCACATGAGGATACTGGTTATTTTTTTGCTTTTTGAATTGCATTTTATAAAATATATGAATGCAAAACACTTTTAAACATTCAGGAATTAATACAAAGGAAGCGATAGGAGCACATTTGTTCCTTTTTTATTTTATTTCAGGGCTGCTGAGTTTTGCTTGACCAGATGTTGCAGTTTCGAAGTCTAATCTATTCATGCCCTGGCTGTCAGCTAAAGGGCGCTTTACCTATAAACATTAAAACCTTCAATCTACTGTTATATATATTTGCATATTTGATCTTATAAGATAGTTCCATTTAAGACAGAGAGAGAGAGAGAGAGAGAGAGAGAGAGAGAGAGAGACAGGAGAGACAGAAATTGAGAGAGATTGAGAGAGAGAACTAAGCATTTTTCTGTGGTCTATCCTCTTCTCTATCTAAATGCCTTATTGCCTTTTGGAAAACAGAGGATTGAGAGCTGCAGTATGTTTTTAGGTCATTTGAATGTTCTTTACTGGAGTATGTTTGAATGCCCAATTTGATCTCAATGGCACATCCATTGTAACATAAAATAAAACATGATGCTCAAGAAAAGTAGTGACAAATACATCCAGGCTCTTTCATAGCAGTTGGTAAAGCTTAAGCCTTACCTCTCTGTGTGGCAGTTTTCCTTCTCTTTCTTTTCTTTCATTCTGACAAGCAGCCATTGTCCCCTTGGTGAGATCTGCAATATTACTTTGACCCCAGCTCATCAATCTGCCTCAATTGGATAATGATCTGTAATCACTTTCTTTCAGGGGAGTCTATAAATTTGCCAAGGCCCTATTCTTTTCTGAAGGACTCCTTATGTTCACTCGCATTTGTGCAAATGCGCCCTCTTTTATAGGGCTAAATAGCCATGCACACGGTCAATTCTGTGAAGAGGCATTGAGCGGGTCTCTGTTGATTTTCCATGCTCTAGTCTTTTAAAAGAGACTAAATCTGACATGCTGAACACAGTGGGGGAGTGGCCAAGCTAGGCCACATCACAGGCAGCCGCTTTTCTCATTTTGACTGACTCATCATTAGGCCACTTTGTGCCATCTTTGTAATCAATGAGCTAATGTTTAGTGCAAAGAAAAAAATATATGTATAGATATAAATGTGTGTGTGTGTGTGTGTGTGTGTGTGTAGAGAGAGAGAGAGACAAAGGAATTTGGAGGTAGAAGAGAAAAAGATGGAAATGGTAGAAAGAACAGAGAAATCCACCTCTTCTATGTCTTAAAGATACTCTTAGCTAGCAAAAGATAATAAGTAATCAAAGATTATTATTTGATATCTCAAATAATGCCATCCAGTCCTGCTTGTTTTTCATAAAGCATAAATTTTTAGACCCTATTTTTTCCTGGTGGCTTCTTTACTCTTCTCATTAAGTAGGATGAAAGGCTCTATAACTGAGACTAAACCTACATTTGCTGATAAACCTGTGGTGAAGACAAAAACAGTCAAAGTTCATAAACATTTGGGTGACTTTGAAGTGTTTGAGGATTTGGTTTAATATTATATGAACCCAAATAGATTTATGACCTCAGCTAAATGGAACAAATGAACAACAAAAAAAGAGAAGACACCTAGAACATAATCTAAACTGCTTCTTTGTTAATGGGGTTTAAAAAAGGCTTTTTTTAGTCATCTTATTTCCAATGCAAAAAGAAATACTGTATGTGCAGTGAGAAGTGTAAATATAAGCACATTTTAATCAAAATAGGTATTAATGAGCAAATGAGCTAGATAAGCTGTAAGAATCTATCCTTTGGACAACATACATTGGTAATAACATTGATTTCCAAAAAGACAAACTTTTAAAAAAATCTCTGTGCCTAATTAGTTTATAGTAAACCAATAATGCATTTGTTACTAGCTTTAGGAACATTAGTTTAGGAAAATAGAGATATCACAAGACTGGCAAGAGAACAGCAGAGAAAAAAGTAAACATTTAAAAAATGTGTTTTGCAGCATCCTGTGTATTTTAATTTTTTATATTCTTGTATTTAATTTTTTTTAAACTTTAAAAAATTGATTTGTAACATATATACATATACATATGTTATTAAGTTGAAGTAATTTATATTTATATATATGAGGTATACATATATTATATATAAAATATATGAAACATAAATGTAGATTTTAGTGGATAATTATAAAACAAACACTTAAGTAACCACATTGGTTAAGAAATTGACATTTGTGGTTGAAATTTTCAAGTCAGGGGTTAAAAATAAAAATTAACTATTTCAGCCTAGTAGGGTCCTATTATAAATCATAAATTATATGAGTCCTTATGAAACTCTTAGAGGTCACACAGTCAACATGACAATGTCATAAAAGAAGAGTCTAATGCTGAAAATGGTTAAGCGATGAATCTAGGGTGTCGTAGCTGTCATAGACTGCATCCCAGGCTGCTTGTCCATTATTTATTCCATTTCATTAAAGGCCTCTGGTGGGGAAATCTATAAGGTACTCATTTCTATGACACAAAAAATTGTTTCTTTACTTACAAATAAGTTTCCTCCAGTATATAATGGCAATGCCTAAGTTTTGCCATTATATACTGAAGGAAAACTCACTCGGTGTCACAATTGAGCTCATTCTACCAGTGGAATCTCACACACTGAGAAAATAATTACTTTAAATATGAAGAAAAAATGTTTTGTTTTGTTTATAAAATGATCAAGCATAAAACAATCTGGTAATTCAAGTACTGAAGCCAGAAAGATACTTAATATGCTATACTATTACTAATATCCAAAGAATAGTAGTACTGTGTTACACCAGTTACTGACGTTATATTCAAATTATAAAACATGTCATGAATGTCTAATTCTAATTCAGCCATTTTAAATTTTTTACTGTGATTCTCTAACTTAAAGATAATTAGGAGTTATGAGAATAATAAAATACCCCATATATAATAATATGTACATTATATAAGGCTTTTCTTTTCTAAAAAAGTAAACTGTTTCTTAGAGTTTATTGAGCATTGGCTGGAAAAATACATGGTCAGTTTAAGTTAAAAAACTTCTCCAATAAAATTTGACAAAAGAACAATTGACAGGAAAAAAACAAAAATTTTGTAGTCTCTTTGGTACAAGACTCTAAAATTTGTCTTCTTATTTTGATGGTAAAGATGATTGCTATTTTCATGAAAGCTTTCTTAGGTGCAAATAATCACAAAATGATCTCCATCATTTTACAAAAGAAGAGACTGAGGCCCAGAGAGGATTTTCTTTGCACAAAGTCATATAGTTGGTAAAGAACTGGATTAGAATTTAAACCTCAGTCAGTATGGCTCAGTGACATATAGATTTGCTGCTATCTGCTATATTTCTTCTTCTGAAATTTGTTCAGTATTAATTTGTTCCAAATATACAAAATAAATGTGTATAAACTTAAAAATTATTATTGTTTTTTTTTTTATTCATGGTTATAAACACTATGAAACTAAAATGATACAATGGAACCTTTGTTCTGAAAAATAACTGAGTCTGTTCTCTATTTTACCTAAAGGGGTTTCATCAGAGGCTCTCTAATATCTTGTGCATTTTTATGATTCTAAATAGTTGTTAACTTATTACTTAGAGAGTTACTCATACTCTCTTCTATAAAACATTTTTTAGATATAGTTATTTAACTGAAAGAACATAATTAGAGACTATACTTCATTTTTTTCATCCCTCTGAGACATGGATTTCAACCACAGTCATATATATATATATATATATATATATATATATATATATATATATATATATACTGAAACATATATATATATATACACACACACACACACACACACATATACACACATATATATACATATATATATACACACACATATATGTTTGTGTGTATACACACACACACACACACATAGATATACATATATATATATATATATATATATATATATATATATATATTTTTTTTTTTAACTGAAAACAGTGGCTAGGAGCTTCTCAGTAAAGTGTACTCACTATCAAAATGTCCTGGGTATCAGATTGTTAAAATGTTTACATTTCATTTTGAACTATTTAATTATATCTTTAATCAGCTCTAATATCTCTTTCAACTTTTCAATTGCTCTCCATAGTTACTATAGATATTACTGGGTCTGATCTTTTTATCTACTTTGAAAGTTTTCTTTTCTATCAAGAAGCAAAGCTGTCCCTTTCTCTTCCAATTTAAGCTAACACGTTTAAAATTAACAATTTTTCTTGCTTTTTGTATAATTGTCTTATAGTTTCTAAAAACATTTTTGCACAGTTGTGTTATTTATTCTCACCTTTCTGTTTTGGCCATTTTCACATTCTTTTGTTTAAGTGTCCAATGCGGTTTCTATAAAACATCTCATGAAACACAGCTTTCAGTAGACACTTTCATTTTCCTAAATTATAGTTTAATTTACTGCAGGGTTGGTTTGGTGTCACGTTCTTCTTTAGGATTATTTCCTGATACATTCAGAGAGAAGGCTGGCACTAAATGAACTTTAGAGATCAACTAGTCCCCACTCCACCCTCCACCTTGATCTTTTTTTTTTTTTTTTTTGTAAAGATTATGAGACTAGGAAAGGTTGAATGATGTGTTCATTATATTACACCAGCCCAGGTACTTTCCATGTCATAGCCACAGAGTTCTCAACAGAGTGCTTTTTTTTTTAGCCATTTACTTTTGACTATTAGCCAAATTCCTTGACTATTTTTATTATTATTTGTATTTCTTTAAATTTCATGAATAATATGTTTTATTTTTCTTCTTTAAAATGTTTAACATGGTCATCTCCAAAGTCATTTTTTAAAGGTGTTAAGCAATATTTTTAAATTCCCAAGTAACTCTTTTTTCAAAAAAAAGTCCCTGTTGATTAATTTTGACTCCCAAATAGTGCATATGAAGTCAGAAAAGTAAAGACCACAGCACAGTCATGAATTTGTTTTAAAGTAGGGCAAATGAGTAAAATGGATCTGAGGGAAGCTCTGTTTATGCATCTTTCTAATATGATTTTAAGCAACAGTAAAATAATTTCAACAGCTGGAGAAAGAGCAAAGCTTTGCCTCACCTAAGTGGCACCAGCTAGCCCCTTTTACTTATGCCTTAGATTTTGTTTGATGGATAAGTTATTGTTGCTGTTGTTGTTTTAATTAACTGAAATTGGTCTAAATAATAGGCCTGCAAAATAAATGACTCATTAATGATATGGCAACAAAAGGACAGAATTCTGTAAATGCAACAGTCACCTTACTCAAATTTGAATATCAGTTTCATCTCTTATTATTTATGTGAACATTAGCAAGCTAATGTCACTTTCTAAATTTCATTCACACTATCTTCTAAACAGTGATAATACTATCAATTTTCCTGGCTGCAATATGGAGAAGTAAAATATGGTAAATGGAAGCATTTTCCCAGAATCTGGAATAGCATTTCATGTGATAAATATCTACTGTGGTTAATATTACACTCCTCTAAAGTAGCCTCAAAGAGTATATCATGTGATAGGTTGATAATTGTACAACTGTAAGAATATGATGTAGTTGTTCCTAAGGAAATCCTTGGCCTTTCCCTGAGCCACTGCACCTTATTCATTTTTGCTATGAAACCCTGAAAAATCTATAGAGGAATATGCAATGCTAGACTTTATGTCCATTAAGAATGTGGGACCATATATTCTGTGGTAACATCTGTAATATAATAAAGATGACAAATACTTGTTGAATAAATTACTAAATCATACCATTTTATTCTGTTAATTCATAGATGTATAAGAGTTTTTTTACCTTATTATGTAAACAAACAAACAAACAAAAGTCCTCTAACTGTTCATAGAAGATTACTCTTGAATCCATGAATTAGAAGCACCACTCATCTTTTTAAATAATCTGAGAAAATTCTATTTCACAATCATTTGTAAAATATTGGCAAATGATGACATTCAAATGTTACAGTGCTGTCATATACACCAATGAGAAGAGAAGAAAGAAAGAGAATAAAAAACAAATCTTGAACTATATTGTAGTTTTCTTCAGTTAAAAAAAATAGGTACTATTATCAAGGTTCAGAATGGCAAGAACTGTAGAAGATATTGAGGAAGGTGCTTGGTTTGGGGGCTTTCACTGGGCATTTTTCTTTAAAAAGATGGATTTGTGCATTAACTAGTTTAATGAACTAGTTAATTAAACTAATTTTAACTAATTAAAATATAAGATGCTATTTCAGTCTCTCAAGAATTATTAATTTTAATATTTTGAGAACTTGGGGGGGTTTGTAGGGGAAAAGTGGATGTATAAGAAAAATGATTTTAAAAATGGGGGAGAGACTATATCAAACTAAAAGTTTATGAAAACTAAAGAAAACCATCAACAAATTAAAATACAGCCTAACAAATGGGAAAGGATATTTGCCAATGATATATCTGATAAGGGAATTAATATCCAAAATTATAAAGAACTCATACAACTCAACACCAAAAAACAAACAATTCAATTAAAAAATGGGGAGAGGATTAGAATAGACATTTCTCCAAAGAGGACATACCAATGGCCAATAGACAAATAAAGACAACATCACTAATGATAAGAGAAATGCAAAAATGCAAATTAAAACCATAATTAAAACCAAATTAAAACAATAAGGTATCACCTCACACCTGTCAAAATGGTTATCATCAAAAGATCAAAAAGCATATGTTGGCAAGGATGTGGAGACAAGAAAATCCTAATGCACTGTTGGTGGGATTGCAAATTGTTACAACCACTGTGAAAAAGTTTGGAGGTTCCTCATGAAATTAGAAATAGAACTACATTATAACCCAGCAATTCTACTTCTGGTTATTTATCCAAAGAAATCCAAAACACTAATTCAAAAAGACATATGCAACAAACAAACATGACAAAGAAACAGAGACTCATGAACACCTACAGTGGATTAGTGGTTATTAGAGGGAATGGGGTGGGGGAGATAAATAAGGGTAATGAGGGTCAAATATTTGGTGATGGAAGAAAATTTAACTTTGGGTGCTGAACACACAATACAATACAGATATGAGGTTTTATTAAATTATAAACTTAAGATCTATTTGACTATTAACATCATCCCAATAATTTTAATAAAAAGGAAAAGACATATGCTCCCCTATGTTCACTGTAGCACTATTTACAATAACCAAGGTATGGAAGTAACCTAAGTGCCTATTAATAGAGGATTACATAAAGAAGAGATGGTAGATATATACAATAGAATATTGCTCAGCCATAAAAAAAATAAAGTCTTACCAATTATAATGACATGGATGGACCTAGAGGGTATCATGCTAAGTCAAATAAGTCAGACAGAGAAAGACAAATGCCATAATTTCACTTATGTGTGGAATTTAAGGAACAAAATAAATAAATAAACAAAATGAAAACAGGCTCACAGATACAGTGAATAAACTGGTAATTGCCAGTCGGGAAGGGATTTGAGGGGCTAGGTGAAAAAGATGAAGGAATTAAGAAGTACAAATTGGTAGTTATAAAACAGTCAAGGAAATGGATATTATAGCATAGGAAATGTGGTTAATAATTTGGTAATAACTATGTATCATGACAGGTGAGTACTAGACTAATTGGGTAATCACTAAATAAATTATATAAATGTCCAATCACTATGTTTTAAACCTGAAATTAATAGAAAATAATATTGCATGTTGACTCTAACTAAAAAATAAAATTAGAAAAAGAAATTAATTGTTCATTGAAATTTAGCCAGTAATTAATTTACTTAATCTGAATCTATTTAGTTATGCTTTATTGTCCACATGAGTTGTGCTTGACCTTAAACCTTTCAGAAATAAAATTGAAAAAAACTACAAGAAAAAAAAAAAGTTCAGTCTGCTAAAAGATTTCATGCCATAAAATCATTATTAGGATTCTCCTGGGATTGTATCAATATGATGAATTTTCAAAAGAAGCCCCTTTCTTCTCTCTCTCTCTCTCTCTCTCTCTCTCTCTCTCTCCCCCTCCTCTCTCTCTTCTTTCTTTCAATTCACTCACTTTGCTGTTAAAGAACACCCACTCAGATTCACTTGATTTAAAACAGAGCTTTTGGACAATTCAGTTCTAGCTGGTGGTCAATGTTCTATAGAAATATGCATTTTCTTTGTGTGTCTTATGTTTATTCTTCTAAAAGATTAATGACTCAACACTTGCTTGTTTCACTTTGTAGAAATTTCACTATTTAATTTTTTATTTAAAAGTTAACTTCTATTTAATATTTATTAAATACTTAATGGCATTGGAGAAGAAAGATTACAGGGACATTTGAATGGAAAAAGTCAGTTTCTTTCAATCTTTCAATACTTTCTCTGTGACAGATGATTGGTAGAGCTGCCCAGGGGTAGTTTCTAAATGTCTTACTCCTCCCTCATAGAACACTAGCAGTTCATCAGTGACACAGGCATATGAGGGGGACCTCTATTCTAAAAGGTTTGGGAGGGACCTTTGTCTTATATTTCAGTATAAATACCAAATATTATTTCAAGAACTATCTAAGAATAAAAAATAAAAACTTATGTCTTAGAAAACTCATGTGGAGTTTGATGAGGAAAGACTCAGAGAAAGTTAATGGCCCTCCTTTTTTAAAAACAATTCAAAATCAGACAGAAATGGAATCTTCCATGGTGGTATTATAACATATAAGTTGAGAGGTCAGGCAGAACAACATATAACCTGACAATTTAAAAAGATAGCCAAGAATCCAGGTCACTTAAGAAAAAACTTTTTTTTTTTGAGAAAGCAAAAATAGGAACTGTTTTGAATTTTGTAATAGAAATACTACAGTTACAAGGTCCCTCACAAATAATCTATACAATATTTGTTAGGAAACAACTAAGTCTGAAAACAAATGAATTAAGTTTCCAATTAAGAAATTAGAAGATCAAAGAAACAACTTCCCAAAACGAGGAAAGGTACAGCCTTTCTCATGTTTGTATTATTACATTTTCTCATCTTTTGGGAAACTGCTCTTTTAATAATTAATAATTTAAAATATTTATTTATTATACTATAAGTTAAATATGATATATTATTTAATATGCTATTTTAAAAATGCATACTGAACTATATACTATACTATCAATAATAATATTAAAGGTAAATAATAAACCTGAGAAAAATGTAATAATAAAGACAAAAATAAATCAGTGAAATAAAAAGAAATAACAATAAAGAGATTAGAAAAATCGAAAATTTTCTTTCTAAAGATTAATAAGAGAAGTGGATACCTAGCATGATGGTGAAAAAAATAAAAATACAAGATGTAAAGAAATAAAGAATGGCAAGAGGAAATAGTTATAAAAACAATAGAAATTTAACATGAGTATCATAAAAATTGGAAAATGTATATAATTTTATAAATTTGGAAAAAATAATGCCCCCCAAAAAAGAAGGAAAGCTGGTATAGGCCAATTAACATGAAAGAAATGAACATCACTCCTCTTAAAAGCCACTGGTCTACATGATTTTACTTATCTTTTATACTAAAATTTTTCCCAATTAAAAAAACTTTTATTTTGAAATAATTTTAGACTTTCAAGAGGAGTTACAAGAAAAGTCCAGAGTTTCTGTACATCCTTTACCCAGCTCTCCTTAATGTTAAAAACTTACATAATCATTGTTTAATTATCAAAACAGAAATTGACATCAGGTATCCAGGTTTTCACCAATTTCTTTTTCTGTTCTAGAATCCAATCCAGGATATTGTGTTATATTTAGTTATTTAGTTGTCATGTCTTCATCTCCTCCAGTCTGTGATTGCTCCTAGTTTTTTTCTTGTTTCTCAAATCCTTGACACTTTTGAACAGCACTGGTCAGATATTTTGTAAAATTTCCCTCATTTTGGGTTTGTCTGATGGATGTTTCCTGTGATTGGAATGATAATATGGATTTGGAGGAAGAACACCACATAGTGATTTGGCTTTCTCATTGCATCATGTTAGGTGAGTTACATTACATTCATTATATATTATGGCTTGCAACAAGAACCTTGGTCATTTGGTTCAGCTGGTGACAGCAAGTTTCTTCACAGATGTTATCATTTTTCTCTTTCTATATTCAGTTTGTTATAAGTGAGTCACTAAATCCAATCCATACTCAATGACAGGGGAATTACAATCTATCTCTTAGAAAAAGAAATATCAAAAAGTTTGTGGACATTAATTGATATAAACATCACAGTAATTAATAAATATTTTATTGGAGATACTTTAATACTATGCAAATATCTAACTGGTGTTAAAAGTTTTGCCTACAAATTTTAGCAGTTAATTTCCTGCAGAAATTATTATGGGGGGGGGGTCCTAATAGTGATTTGTCCCTTCTGCATTGTGAGTTATCCCTTCTCTTCCATTTTCTTATTTGTTCCTTCATTTAATATACCAATATGTATTTATGCACATTTATTTTATTGTTAGTGTTATATTCATCACTATCAATATTAGTCCAGCTTCCCCCTCCTCAACTTTTTATATGACATTTTCCAATGCTACAGAGGAATTGAAAGAATAATATAGTAAATATTTGTATACCATTCACTAATTGTTAAAAATTTATAATTTTATTTCTGTTTGTTTCAATCACCCCATATATATGGAAATATGTGTGTGTGTATTTTATATTATGTTATATTATCTATGTATACTTTTTTTCCTGAAACATTTAAAAGTTGCAGACTTCATGACTCCTCCCATTAAGTTTCAGCACATTTCTACTAAGAGACCTTTTCTCATACATTCTCAATATCATTTTGTCATCCATGATGTTCAACTTTGATATAAATTATCTATTATTAAGTCTGTTTTTAATATCCCCAACTATTTCTAAAGTATCTCTTGGAACTTGTTTTTTAAAATTCAAAAGATTATATACAGTATTTTGTTATCGCAATTTTTAGTTTTCTATAATCCAGAACAGTTCTCCAATGTTTTTATTTCTTTTGGTCATCCAGTACAGGCATTATTTTTAAAAATCTAGTCCAGTTATCTCCCACAATTTGAATTTGTCTGATTGGTTCTTCATAGATTAAAATTAAGTATTTTTCCGGGAAAAAAAGTGCATAATTTGGTGGAACGTCAATAGCATCTACTACATGTGATGACAAATATATCTCCCCATTGTAAAGATACCTTTCCCCATTTTGAAAATAAAAATGTGTTAAATTTTGAGACCATATTTTACATTTACATTTCACCTAATGAAGAAACTATCCATTGATTATCCTTGTCTACCAATTATTATATCTATTATGATTATAAAATAGTAATTTATTCTTATTCTATCTTTCTTCTATATTTATTGGCTGGCATGCTTCTTTAAAGAAGGGTTTTTCTTTTCTCACCTTTTGGTATTGATATAGACACAATGTGAAAAATACCTTCTATTTAATGTGTTATAATCTATTATTTTATTCTTTTTGCTTAAAATATCGCAAATTTGGCGAGTGGGATTAGTTCAAGCTGGTTTTGCATGTCCTCAACAACTTTTGAGCATTCTCTTGCTGTCTAGCAATAAAATTCCAGGCTCACCTACTACTTTTTCTGGAATCAGCCAACTTCCTGGAGCCTTTCATTCCTTAAGCATGGAATGGTATTTTGAAAGCAAGAATTTAGGGCTAGGTGTGCCCATTGGTACTAGAGTATTAATGGTTTCCTTTCTGGTTAAAAATGAGAAGTAGGATTTTTTTAAAAAAACACCTCATGATTATACTGATACTTTCAATTCTAATCCAACATCACTGGGTTCTTCTTTCCTTTCTCATTTTATCTTTTTAAATATTGTATTCACTCCTTTTACAGTGAGAATAGTGACCCCAAACTATATCACTATATTTTTAATTTAGATTTATCCAAATGTAGATTTAGAATTATTACACCAATACCTCTATCAACAACAAAATTCTGATTTTCTTTGTAGTTCCTTTTATCTTCAAAATGTATTCTATTAGTTGAGTATAATCAGAAAAAGGGCTAAAATCATACTTGATCAATTATTAATTATTTATTAATTTGATAAATTCATTTCTTTCTGTTTTTATTTAGCTTTAAGCATTAATTTTTAAATTTACAATTTTATTTTTTAACATGAAGAAAGCTTTTATATTTCAAAAGTTAAAACTATGTAAACACATATTGATAGAAAATTTCATGTCCATTCTGAACACTCCCTCTCCATCTCCACCCTATAGAAATTTATTTTTATTAAATTATCTATTCTTTTTAGGTTTCTTTAAAAGATAGAAAAAAATTACACTATTTTTGTTACACAAAAAGGTAACTTACTATGTATGAAATTTTGGTTCTAATACTATGTTGTAAAATTCGATTCATTTCAATTCACATTGTCTTCCTTATTTGTTTTCTCTCTATATAGTACTTCATTGGCTTATTCCAACAATTAACTATTGATGAACATTTTAAGTTGCTTCTGATATTTTACTATTACCACAGTCAATAATTCTTGTGCATATGTTGTTTCATAATTTAGAACTTTATATTCAGTTACATTTTTCAAATGGGATTTCTAAATTAAAAGATAAATGAACACTGTTTTGCCAAATTTCCTTTTTATACGAATTGTGTTATTTAGGGCTCCCATTACTAATAAATAAAAATTATTTTCTCATATCCTCATGAGTGTCAGGTGTTGAATATCTGATAAAAGAGAAGCAATAGTTTGTTTTAATTCCACTTACTATAAATATGTGCATAATTCCTTTAGACTGTATTTATAATTTTTGTCCAGTTTTTAGGTCATTTTTTTTACCTCATTGTTGAAAATACTTTACATATTAGACTAGTTCTCTATCAATGATAAGTGATATTTTATAATTTGTAAATAGAGATGATTCCATTTCTTTTTTTTACAGTTTCTACATTGTATTTATTTTTCTCACATTGCACTGGAATTCACCAATATACAGTGTTAGGTATTATTAGATATAGTGGATATTTTGGCTATTTTTATATTTAAAAAGATGCCTTTAATTTCTCCCATTATGTAAGATGCTCCCTTTAGAACTTCTGCAAATTTTATAATGTTAAAAAAGTATCTACCAATTTCTATTTGTTTAATGTTTTAACTTGGAATTTGTACTGAATTTTGTTGTTGATTAAATGTGCAAGTTCATCACAGTGCTGTTTGTTGTGGTATTTAGTGCAAAAAAGGAAGAAACATACTGAGTCTGTGGTTTAACACACATCAAACACATTAGAATGGATGCATGTGGGAAGGAAAGCAGAATAGTAGTGGAGTATGCAGATGAGGGGTAAAAATTATTCAAGCAAGAGAGGGGCTTTGCATGCTCAAGTGATGATGGGTTGCCAGGAATGGACAGGCTGTGCACCTGAGGACACATATGAGGACACATATACATCAACCGGTAGGAAAGGTTGCAGAAAAGTCTGGAATTAATCAGTACTTTCCTTTAGAAGTCTACTTAATGCCCTGAGAACTTGCCTTCAATATAAATAGATACAGTTACAAAGGAGAACAATTACATTTTCTAGAACTGCAGTCCAGAAGCTGTGGTTCATTTACAGCCATACCTGAAATGTGACTAAGTTCATGTCTCCATGATTTGAACTCCATTTCAGATTTTGGTTCACATCTAAGAAATATACATCTTATTTTTATTTAGAAAAGTAAACTATTTTCAGTAGCAATAAAAGTAAATTTTTTTTAAAAAAATTATTAATTATTTTTTTCTGGTACAGAGCATTAATTGTAACTTTTAATATGTATCTATAATGTAGCTATTTAAATAAGCTAAAGCCAGAATTTGGCTTATTGCTCAAACATAGGCATGACAGTAAAAAATGAAAAATTTTTGCTTAGGTAATAAAGATATGAAAAAAAATTTTGTCATGTCACCAAAGGTTTGTATACCAGGTTTTAGATTTTTAATTGGTTTATATGTTCATAATAAATATATATTATTTAATTAATCAGTGGTTATTTTAGTGCATTTGCAGTAACTATTATATCACTATTGCAAACTTTTTCTTGGAGGGTTTACATATAAAAGAAATATATATATATATATATATATATATATATATATATATATATATATATATATATAGTATTGTATCATTTTATTTAACTCAACACTAAAAAAGCAAGATAGAGTACTTAGAGTTCTCAAGACTAATGAACCAGTAAATGCAAACTTGAAGTTGGATCTTAACATTAGTCATATATTTCTGTATAACAAATTATCACCAATGTAGCAGCTTAGAACAAAATATACTTATATCTCATATTTTCTGTAGGCCACAAGACTGGGCACAGCTTAGCTGAGTCTTCTAAAGTTTCCTTTCACAGGGTTGGCTAGGATTATGTTCTTACCTGGATGCTTGATGGAGAAGGGTCTGCATATGAGCTCAGTCCTGTTGTTGACAGAATTCATTTCTTTGCAACTTTAGGATTGTGGTCCCATCTTCTTAATGGCTTTTGGCTGGAGGAGACTTTCAATATTTAGAGGCCACCCTCAGCTTCATAATGCATGGACTTCCCAACAGGGGCACTTACTTTTTAAAAGCCAGGGATGAAGAAAATCTCAGAACATGTTTACTAGCAAAGTGGAATCTAATAAAATGCAACATAATCACAGAAGTGACATTTCATTATCTTTGCCATATTCTCTTGATCAAAGCAACCCACAAGTCCTGCCACTAAAAGGAAGAATTTTTTTTTTTAATATGAGCTATGAGGCTTATGTGAGGGTTACTTTAGAGTATATCCTTTAGAGTATATCTGGGATGGTTCTGAAATGTGCAATTAGAATAAACAACATAAATCTTATAACTCTTCTAAATTAATTTAAAGCTCCAAGTTTCACTGAAGTATTCTTTGTTATAATAATAATTTTTAAATGAGTTAGATTATATAATTTTAAATGATTCTAAACATTTAATGTTCATTAGAAAGTACTAATAACTCTTGAAAGAACATTTTTGTATTTAAGTACAGTCTACAGAAACAAAATACACAAATCACAGAATCCATCTTGATAGATTTTTGCAAATTGAATACAACTATCTTATCATTATCCTGCTCAAATCTTTTGATTATATTTCCATTAGTGTTTCTTTTTCTTATTGACTTATAGAAGTTATTTATACATTCTAGATATAAACTCACAGTGCACAGTTGTTGTTTTTTTTTCCTGGTAAATGACTGAAAGTCAGGCTTATAATATATGAGATTAGGGCATGCAGCAGTTAGTTAAATAAATTATTGTAAATTAGTAAATAAAAATGCAATCAGACATCAAATAGTGTGGGAACCAGGACAAACGTGGATAACAAAAATTTATTGACCTTTATGTTATCATTCTGTACTTCATTTGACATAGCTCTCAACTCTTAGTCTCAACTCATCTCAAATAAAATACTCCAAGGAATAGACTTTTGGGTGTCCAACACTAGTCAGAAATTGCTCATTTCTTTCCCAATCACCTACAGCCAAGGGTTATAGTAAAACCATAGATAACTGCCACAGGTTAGTCCTTATAACAGATAGGCATTTTTTCAGAAAAATAGGATGTATCATGGTCTGGACAGACAATTTAAAATATATCTGTTTAGCAATGGAGGGAGGCAAAGTTGTGTGGAGAAAAGAGAAGTGAGGGTAAGAATTAGTGAAGAAAAAAACCTATGTCTGAGTTTCATCTTTTGATTGGAGGATTTAATCCACTTACATTTAAAGCAAATACTGTTTTTGTTTGTTTGTTTGTTTGTTTCAGAAACATGGTGGAGTGAGAGACATCCACAGATCTCTCCCCTTAAAACAACAATAAGCTGATTTTCTAAAACTTAACAAAAAACCACCCAAACTGCACACCAGTACATCTGAGCATGGGATCTGTACATATAAACTACCACAAGTTCAGAAGCCTGAGTGTTGGGTGGTGGACTGGGAGAAATAAAGAAGTTGCATCTAGCACCCACCAGAGGTTCCTATAGGAGGAGGGGAAGGGAAGAAAGTTCCTGTGGTGAGTTCTCTGATCAGCCCTGCTTGGGAGAGTTGTGAGTTCCACGCAGGGGACAGCAGGGCTCATCATCAGGGCAGAAAGCAGAAAAGTGGGACAGCAGAGAAACAACCATTGATTTTTTACCTGCCTCAGTTGCAAAATGGAGACTGAGTTCCAGCACCCATCCCCCAACCCAGAGGGCCCCCTCCCACCATACCCTCTGAGAATGAACAGTGGAATCCCATGGGACTGTGAGCAAATGCTACCAAAATTATTGCTGACACTGACAGAGGGTAGCGACCATGATTAAATATCTATTAGAAAATAAAAAAGCATTTGTAAGGCTTTTGATAAAGCAGGAGGCTTAGACGCCACCTACTGGAAATTAAAAGGAAAGTACCTTCTTTGCAGTAGGCTAAAGAGAGACTTTTATATAATACATCTTTTTTCTGGAAAAAAAAATCAGAATATACTTTCATTAATACCTAGATGGAGAAATAGTCTATTAAACACCATGAACAACCAAGGTGACAAGGCATCTCAGAAAAAGAAAAATCTCAAGAAAATAAACTTACAGACATAGAAATATACAACTTAAATGACCAATACTTAAGGATGGTATTTCTCAAAGAATTCAGTGATTTATGAAATGAGTCATATCAACAATTTCAGGAATTGAAAAACAACAAGATGAGCAGAGCAGAGACTGAAACCCTTGAAAATAACAACATAGATCTGGAGATAAAAAACACACTGCAAGAGTTGAAAAATGAAATAGCAAGCTTGAGAAATAGAGTCGACCAAATGGAGGAAAGGATCAGTGATATCAAAGACAAAAATCTAGAAATAAGAAAGAAGAAGAGAGAAACCAAAGAATAAAAAAAAATAATAAAACAGAAATTCAAGAACTAGCTGATACTATTAGGAGAAGAAACAAGAATAATGGGCATTATTGAAGGCGAGGAAAAAGAACAGGAACTAGAAAGCATTTTCAGACAAATAGTTGGTGAGAACTTCACAAGTCTAAAAAAATGAGCTGGAGCTTGAAACTCAAGAAGTCAACAGAACACCCAATTACCTCAATTCAAAAAGGCCTTCACCAAGACACATTGTATTAAAATATCAGAAATCAAAGACAAATACAAAATTCTCAGGTCAGCCAGAGAAAAGAAAATAGTTACTTATAAAGAGAAACCCATTAGGTTATCATAAGACTTCTCAGCACAAGTCTTATAAGCCAGAAAGCAATGGAATCAAATATTTAAACTATTAAGTAAATGGAACTACCAGCATAGAATAATGTATCAATTAAGCTCTTCTTTAGATAAGAAAGAGAAATTAAGACCTTTCCAGACATACAAAAATTGACCACTACGAGGCCTGCACTACAGGAAATACTGACAGAGGTCAGCTCACCTAAAACAAAATGACAAAAATAAAAATACATAATTAGGAGTAAGGTGATTGGCAGGCTGATATAAGCAGAGGACTGCAACCCTTACTAGGAACAGGGCATTATATTTTTAAAAATAAGAAGAGAATTGCTATAGCAAGATAGTAATGAAGGTTCAGCATACATAGGGACAAATTGAGATAACAATGACTGAAAAGGGGGAGGATTCAAAGATACAAATTCACAAAGGGGAATAGATAAAGGCACATGCAGAAGAAAATGGATGACTATATATATATATATATATATATATATATATATATATATATATAACTATCTTCTACATATTTGTAATGGTAACCACATGCCAAAGATTCAGGACTGAAGTATGTAACATAAAACAAGAAGAACCAGAGGCAAAAACCACAAAAACCAACCCAAATAAGGAAAACATACAAGGACAAGGAAGCAATGAAAACACTGCTACCAAAGAGCAAAAGATGTAATGGCTATAAGAAGACCTCACATTTCAATAATCACCCATTGGAGTGCACTCACCAATGAAAAAACACAGAGTTGCAAAATGGATTAAAAAATAAAACCCAACCATATACTGTCTCCAGGAGACATACTTCAGCTCCAAAGACAAAAATAGACTCGAAGTGAAAGGGTGGAAAATGATATTTCAAGCAAATGACATTCAGAGAAAAGCAGAAGTAGCAGTATTAATATCAGATGAAATAGACTTCAATATAAAAAAGGTAAAGAGAGATACCGAGGGACACTTCATAATGATAAAGGGAATGATGCACCAAGAAGACATAACACTTATTAACGCCTATGCTCCCAATGAGGGAGCCTCGAAATATATAAAGCAGTTACTAACAGAACTAAAGGGAGAAACAGACCAAACACTACCTTAGTAAGGAACCTAAATACCCCAGAGTCAGATATGGACAGATCATCCAAACAGAAAATCAATAAGGAAATATCTTTAAATGATACTTTAGACCAACTGAACATAATTAACATTTACAGAGCCTTCTATCTCAAAACAATTGCTTATACATTCTTCTCTAGTGCACATGGAACATTCTCTAGAAACTACCACATACTGGGACACAGAGATGGCCTCAACAAATATGAGGGTTGAAATCATACCAACCATATAATTTGATCATAATGCATTGAAACTAGAGATCAACTGCAAAAAGAAATCAGAAAGAACCACAAATACATGGAAATTAAACAACATGCTACTAAAGAATAACTAGGTCAGAGAAGAAATAAAAAGAGATAAAGAGAGTATTTATGTGACCAATATTACTCTGATATCAAAACTTGGTAAAGATAACACAAAAAAAGAAAACTACAGACCAGTATCTCTCATGAACATAGATGCAAAAATCCTAAATAAGATATTAGCAAATTGAATACAGCAACATATTAAAAAGATTATACACCACTATCAAGTGGGCTTCATTCCAGAGGTACATGGATGGTTCAACATATGCAAATTTATTTATGTGTTACACCACATAAACAAATTTGAAAATAAGAGTCGTATGATCATATCAATAGATTCAGAAAAAGCCTTTGACAGGGTACAGCATCCATTTACGATCAAAATACTTAACAAAATCAGTATAGAAGGAAAGTACTTTAACATAATAAAGGCCATCTATGACAAACCCTCAGTCAACATTATACTTAATGGTGAAAAACTAAAAACCTTCCCTCTAAGATCAGAAACAAGGCAAGGCTGTCTACTATCACCACTGCTATTCAATATAACATTGGAGCTCCTAGCAAGTGCAATCAGACAAGAGAAAGATATAAAGGCATCCAAATAGGAATCAAAGAAGTCAAACTGTCACTATCTGCAGATGATATAATTTTCTATATAAAAAAACTCTAAAGACTCCATAAGAACACTACTAGAAACAATAAGCAAATACAGTAAAATTTCTGGATACAAACCAATGTTCAAAAATCCATAGTGTTCCTATACTCTAATAACAAAGTGTCAGAAAAAGAAATGAAAAAAAATTCCTTTTGCAATTGCAAAAAAATAATAAAATATGAATAAATCTAATGAAACATGTAAAGGACCTATATAATGAAAACTATAAGACTCTACTAAAAGAAATTAAATAAGATACAGAGAAATAGAAAGATATGTCATATTCTTGGATTGGAAGAATCAACATAGTTAAAATGACCATGTTACCTAAAGCATTATACAAATTTAATGCAATCCCCATCAAAGTTCCATTGGCATTTTTTTTTTAAAATAGAACAAAAAATTATCAGATTTGTATGGAGCACAAAAGACCCTGAACTCCCAAAGCCATCCTGAGAAAAAGGAATGAGGCTGGAGGAATCACTCTGCCCAACTTCAGATTATACTACAAAGTGACAGTAATCAAAATGTCATGGTTTTGGCAGCAAAACAAACACACGGAACAGTGGAACAGAATCGAGAGTCTAGAAGTAAACCTATATTTAGATGGGCAAATAATTTTCAACAAAAAAGCCAAAAACATACAATGGAGAAAGGAAAGCCTGGGAAAACTGGAAAACCACCTGAAAAAAAATGAAAGTAGACTGTGCTCTATCACCACACATCAAAATTAAGTCAGAATGAATTGCAGACCTGAATATAAGACCTGAAACAATAAAGTGCATAGAAGAAAACATAGAGATTAAATTCATGGACTTTGGACTTAAAAAGGATTTTATGAACTGGATCTCAAAAGCAAGAAAAGTAAAAGTTACAATAAATGAATGGGACTGTATCAAACTAAAAAGCTTCTCAGCAAAAGAAATTGTCAGCAAGGTAAAGAGGCAACCATCTCAATGGGAAAATATATTTGCAAGCACACCTCTGATAAGGGCGTAATATATAAAATAAACAAAGAACTCATACAACTCAATAACAATAACAACAAATGATCCAATCAAAAAATGGGCACAGGATCTGAAAAGACACTTCTCCCTAGAGTTCATAAAAATGGCAAACAAATATTTGAAAAGATTCTCAACATTGCTAGCTATTAGGAAAATGCAAATCAAAACCACTATGACATACTATCTCACACTTGTTAGAACGGCTATAATCAACAGGACAAGTAATAAATGCTGGAGAAGATATGGAGAAATAAAAACTCTCAAACACTGCTGGTGTGACTGCAAATTGATACAGTCAATATGGAAAATAGTGTGAAGGTTCCTCAAAAAACTAAGAATTGATCTATCATATGATCTAGCAATTTCTCTGCTGGGTACTTATCTCAAAGTCTTGAAAACTCATATCTAAAAGATATTTGCACACCAATGTTCATAGCAACATTATTTACAGTGACTAGGACATGGAAGCAACTGAAGTGTCCTATGAGAGATGATTGGCAAAAGAAGCTGTGGTACATATATACAATGGAATATTACTCAGCCATAGGAAGAAATGAAATACTGCCATTTGTGACAACATGGATGGACCTCGAGATAATCATGCTAAGCAAAATAAGCCAGAAAGAAAAAGTTGAAAATCACATGATATAATTTATATGTGGGATATAAAAGAGGACAAATATGCAGAGACTCATGGACATGGAAAATGGACTAGTGATTACCAGAGGGTAGGAGATGAGGGAGGAAGGGGGAAGTAGACGGGATAAAAAGGGTCAAATATAGAGGGATAATGGGAAGGTGAAGTGGGTAAAGGGGATCAAATACATGGCAGCTGAAGGAAACTGGACTTCGGGTGGTAAACACACAATAGAATGTACAGATGTAAAATTATAATGTACACCTGAAAATTTTATAATTGTATTAACCAATGTTATCTCAATAAACTTAATTTAAAAATAAAGTAATTGTTAGTAGATATAACTTTATTGCCATTTTATTGTTTTCTGATTGTTTTTTGTAGTTTTCCTTTCTTATTCTCTTGCTCTTTTTTCTTGTATATTGATAACTTTCTGTAGTGTTGTGTTTGAATCCTTTCTCTTTATTTCTTATATAACTCTTATAGATTTTTGGTTTGTGGTTACCATATGTTTCATGTAGCCTAAGCTAGATTTATAGCAGTCTATAATGGTCATTTAAGTTTGAACACATTCTAAAATCACAAACATCTTATACATTTTATACAACCCCTCCTCCTCATTGTTATTTTAATAAAATGAAACAATATAAAGTAAATTTTCTGGCCATAGATGAGATGAGCTAGAAATCAGTAATAAAAAATTTTAGAAAATATTCGACAGTTTGGAAATAAAGCAATATACTTCTAAACCTATGTGTCAGAGTATAAATTACCACAAAACAAAAAATGTTTTAAACTGAAGGCTTCATAGGCAATGTTAATATTATACATTTACAAATTTAAAGGAAATTAAAAATTTCTTACATGAGAGGTATTTTCTGAAAGTAATACAATACAAATGGAAAATCTGAATTATTCTACATCAATTATAGCAATTAAAACTTTCCACAAAGCAAATCCTAAGCTCAGATCACTTAAATAATTAATTCTCAAAATACTCAAATGTGCCATTTCTCAGAGTGTTTTATGAGGTCAGCATAACCTTGACATACAAACCAAAGAAGAAGTTATAATAAAAAAAATCACAGACCAACCACTCTCATTATCATAGATACAAAAAAAGTAAACAATTATCAGAAAACCAAATGCTAAGGTACATAAAAATTATAATACATCATTATCAATTTAGGATTTTTTCTTTTTTCTGAGATGTTTGGCTTAACATTTGAAAAATCACTGTAATTTATTACATTAATAGAAACAAAAGAGAGAATGTATATGGTCATTACAATAGATGCAAAAAGTTGATTAAATTATTTGACATTCATAATACCAATTTTTAGAAAGTAGGGATAAGAAAAAATTTATAATTAAATAAATATATTAACAATACACCTGTCTGAGAATAATTCTTAATTATGCAATATTGAAATATTTTCTTTAAGCTCAGAAACATGACAAGAATACTTATTATTACTACTTCCTTTTACATTTTAATGGAAGTCCCACCTAGTTTAGTAAATAAAACAAGGAAAAACAATGGAAAGAAAGAAATGAAGATGACATGATTGTACATATAAAATTTACAAATTAACTGGTAAAATTGATAAGTGAGCTGAGAAAGCTCCCTCTAATTTTTTTTTTTTGGTGTTAGTGTACTCCTTTAACATTTGATGATTGCCAGATAGGATAAGGGTTGGTGGAGTTTATGAAAAAGAGAAGAAATTAAGAAGTCAAATTGATAGTTAGAACATAATTATGGGAATGTAAAATATAACATAAGGAATATAGTCGATAATATTTTAATAATTAGATATAGTGTCAGATCGATACTAGATTTATCAAGGTAATCACTTTTTAAGTTATATAAATGTCTAATCACTATGTGTTACATCTGAAACTAATATAATATTCTATGCCAATTGTAATTAACAAATAAAAATCATTCAAAAATCAAATCAAAATATAAAAATAAATTTAATTTTTTAAATAAAAAATAATAAAAGAAAGATCCATCATACAAGGTCAATATAGAAGAAATAACATTTTAAATAACATTTTAAATAAAAAATAAGTTTTTAAAAATTAATGACAAGAAAAATCATCAAATATTTAAGTTAAAATAATAAATAACGACCTTTAAAAAAACCACTACAAAATATTATTGAGAGAATCAAAGAAGGCCAACAAAATGGAAGAATATAACACCACAAGGCTTTAGATTTTTATTTATTATGAGTATAAGTTAAAATGCTCATTCTAAGATTTATAAAGAAATAAAAATAGTCAAGAATAACAGACAATCTTGAATAATAATAGGGCTAGAAAACCCAACACACACAATCATGTGATTTATGACAAAGGGAAAACTACAGTGTGATAGGGAAAAAATAGTTTTTTCAATTAATAATGTTGACTCATTAGAGAACACAAGAAAAAATTATGAATCTTAATCCTTGTCTCACACCGAGTAGAAATACAGTTTACAAATGTAGATTCTAGATCTAAATGTGATAGGTAAAACAATAGAGTTTTTAGTAGAAAAAAGTAAAAAAAAAATTTATAACAATTAGTTTAACAAAGATTTCTCAAATAAGACATGGGAATTCCTAATTTTGAAGAAAAATTATGACACTTTGGGCTACTTGAAAGTTAAGGATTGATTTTTCTCATAAGACACAAGAAAGTAAAACCACAAGCTATATAGTGACAGCATGTATTTTAAATGCTTATGCCTGATAAAGGTCTCATATTCTGACTAAAACAAACCCCTACATGTCAATAGGAAAGACACCCCACCTTCCCGCAGCCTAACAGAACAATGGCAAAATACTTGAAAGGGCACTTTACAATAAAAATGATTTCAAAAACTGCCAATAAATCTATTTTTTTAAATCCTCAGTTTGTTAAATTTGAAATTCAAAACAATATAAATTTACTGCACATACATCAAAATTACTAAAATAAGAAAACAGGTTATGTCAATGCTGGTGAGGATGCACAGCAACTGTTATTTTCAAAGACTAAAGAAAGAAATATAAATCGGTATAACCATTTTGGAAAGCAGTTGACAGTATCTATTAAGAGTGATTATAAATACTATATGACACAACAATGTCACTCCTAGATATTTAGCTGATGTACCTGTACTAAGAGACATTTGTATCAAATATCATGGAGCACTATTTTGATTAGCTCAAAATGAAAATCACCGAAAAATAGAACAGATAGATTGTTGTGTAGTCATGTAATGGGGCACTATCAGGGCATTAAAAAATAATTAATTATTATTATATGCAACAACACAGCTAGATTTGAAAAACATAATATTGATTAAAATAGAAAAAAATGCACATTATGAATTATTGCATTTATACAGAATTCAAAAAATAGGCAAGAGTAATTTATGATGCTAGAACTCAAGATAATGGTTACTTTTGTGGAAAACATTGAGTTTAAAGAGAACTTTCGAGTTTATTTTATTTCTTCATCTGTGTGTTGGCTTGAAGTTTTGTTTACTTTGCGATATGTCACTCATCTTTCCAGTTATGATTTGTGCACATTTCTGTAGGTTTGTTGTACTTCAGTTTTACATAAAGAATGGATAGTATTTTTAATAGTTCCCTCAGTAATGATAAAAGCATAGAACCCAACAGTGAAACTGGAAGTGTGCGTGTATGTATGTGTTCAGGCATACTACTGTTATTATCTGTTCTTTCCAAACTACAAAACACTAGCTTTTTTTATTGTCCTACAAAAAATGCTTCTAAATGCTGTAACATAAAAAAAAAAACCACATCAATATGTAATATATCAATATGATCTTGGAAAGTGTGTGTCTGTGTGTTTGTATGTGTATGTGGTGTTGGGGATGAGCAAGGTTGTAGAAACAAGGGATTAGAAGGAAGGTTATTAAGATATCAGTTTATCTCTATTATGCATAATAGCAATAACTAATTCAAATGCATAAATTACTTTAAAAAGCATAAATTTAATAATCTAATATTTTCCATCCTGATTGTGGGTACGTGATTTAAAATTATCTAATCATTAAGCAATAAAATTGGTTCTTGAGTAATAATCAAAAGCAGGAATGGTTCAAGTCAGCTAACACATTTTCTGTTTATATTTATGGTTCTTGGTTGCTTGCTTCTTAAGAAACCATTAATATTTTTGTTATATTCTGAAGAATATGTATTTGAAAGAATTAAAACATTTTTAGTACATAAATCCCATATATATTTCTGTATTGAGATATAAACCCATAGTTGCATCTGTTTCTCTGATGAAAAAAGTGAGTCAGGACAATTTAGTCTTAGGCTAGTGAAGAAAAACTAATAAATTGAGAGTAGCGGTTATATTTAAAATTTTTATTCTGATATTTTTTAAATTCATAAAATGTTAGAGGCTGTTTATTTTTTTAGTTAGAGTTATGAATTTATGTTTAGTGGTGACTAACAAAAACAACAGGGTTGTATTTTCAAAACAGTGTTGCATGTCAATTGAAATAGCATTTGGTTATTAAAACTTAAAGAATTATTTTTATTTATGCAAGAAAAATACCAAGAGAAATTAGAATACAAGGTAGGACATCATTCTAGAAATCTCACGTAATACTCATGTAAACCAGTTACCTAGGAAAAGAATTTAAAAAAAAGAAATAGAATCTACATCATTTACTCAATACGATGTGTTAATTTTTTATCTGATTTACCTTAATAGATGTTATATCAAGCCTCATAATACAAATAGTTCTTTCAAGTGCTGTATCACTAGCAAGAAATTTTATTAACCAAATTATCTATTTCAGAAGATTACAAAACAGTACTAAATTTCGGGGATTCACTGTAAATGCTCAGATATTCATGAGAATACTTGGAACTTCCTTGTCTTATTGTACTTAGTTGCTTCTTTTCGAGGACATGCTGCTTGCCGTTACAATTTCTCATTCTGACAAAGCTCTCAATTTGTCTGGAAACTGTCGATTTCTTATCCAAAAGAGCATTATAATGTTTTCTTTTTGCCACCTAATTATTATTATGTTAGACAATGTATTTACTCTTAAGTAGTTTGCAGTAATTGATTAGATTGTTCCATGTCAGGAAAAGCACAGATGTGGGGCCAGTGGAGACTGGGGCTGAAACAAGGCCTCTCTCCAGTCTCCAGGAGGCGAGAGGTTGGCAGTGCTGCTGTGCAGGCAAGACAAAACCTTCTTGTGGTGGGTGGTCCTTTGGGAGGTAATTGGAGATCTGCAATATGTCCACTACAATCAACAAAAGGGTACAATAGCTTCTCTGTAGAGAATTGGGGGAGAAGAATTTGTTTAAATAAAATTGCAAGGTTGTCAGAATGTGAAAGCCATTCTCAAAAGTTCTGTGCGTTGTCTAAGAGAATGCAGATTGGGAATCATTTACTCTCAAGCCAAAGTAGACAAAAAGAAAAGCTTAACTTAAACAATATAATATAAAATAAAAGCACATATATTGTTACTGTCAACATGTTAGTAGCATACAACAAACTCTTCCATGAGGTATTTCAAAGTATAAATGTTTACAACTGTGAAGTTCTGTTCTTATGATACACCCCAATATAAAAATTAGATGGTAAAACTGTTATTAGCTATTTCTTTTATATTTCAATGTCAGATGTGATTATTAAGTGAATAAACTATTCATTAGAAGAAGGAATAAATTGTCATAGTCTAAAGTTTTGTTATTAAAGTATAATATGCATGCTGATTATCTCTGAATGTTTGTTTTTTTGTTTGTTTGTTTTGTTTTGTTTTACCAACAATATGGTGCTGTGGACATGGAAATTATTGGAGGCCGCTGGGCTCAAGCCTCTAAAGAAATTAAGTCATGGCCAAACCAAATTATGTCCTGAGAAAATAAGAATGGAAATCATGGCCCTGGGCAAAGCACTCTAAGTCATTAGGTTAATAGTGCTCACTGCCACCCAGTGATTCTTCACTTGGATATTAAGAAGAGCAGGAAGGGCCACTGACAGCATTACAGACAAGAACAGAAGTCTTGAGAATACAAAACTATTTTCTACCACAGCAAAATCAATTCCTTAACCTGAAGTCTTTTCCTTGATATTCTTTTCTTTCCTTTCTGTACTAGGGTTTGCACAGTGTTTATAGTTTTATAGGAGTGCAAGACCATTTTCTGTTGTGTTATTCAAGTCTGAAATGAAAAAAACATATAGCTAAAAGTAAGGAACAAATGAAAACAGTAAAAGCAAACTTTTTAATATTTTTTATCTTTAATTTTTGTTGATACACCAAGTCTTGTTTTGAAAAATATATCTAAAGTAAAACAATCTCTATTTTGCTTTGAAGTAAGGTGGTCTTCCATTAGGTAGTATAAATAGGATGCTGTAAACTCATGCCTGCCTACAGGGTCATAGGAGTATTTGTTCTGGATGCAATTATGTGATCAAGTTGCTTTCTTGAAGTCAACATGTTGATCTATACAAGAAATAATATAACTAGGAAAAGCAAATAGCTTTGCAAACATCTATATGTAAAAGAGCTTATAAAAAGTTCATAGAGTAGAAAAGTTCTCATCTTTCAAATGTTGGGTAGACACTAGTTCAGAATACCTTTTTCATCCACAGATCTATTTTATTGTAAGAAAAGAACAAATTATGCATAAATGTCTATAATGTCCCTTACTTATGACTTGCAATGGCATTCTTTCAGAACTGAATGTCCTCTAAGCAGAAAAGAACAGCAGCCCATTAAGCTAGGAGTTTCTGGGTGATTTGTCAATGATCATTTTAAGAATAAATGCACCTCACATTGGATTTTAATTAAGAATTGACTTTTAAATTTGTTGTATAAACTTTTTCTACAGATGATAAGGGGGTGCCCTTTCTCTAATGTGGGGGACACATTAGAGAAAAAAGTCTCCCTCAGCTCTTCCCATCATATTTGCAGTATAGAATTACAGATTATCTAGTCTGAACATTTAATACTGTTACAAATTAACTATTATTATTAGGAAATACTAAATAAACTACCAATTTAACTAAGCCAATAGTAATTTTTTATGATTATAGAAAACCACTGAGATATTATATAAATATAGAAAATAAATATAAAATAAGAATATATTTACATTTAAAATACATTTTAAAGCTCTAGTAATTTAAATTTTAAATTCAAAATTAATAAAAGAATTTAAAATTTATAGTGAAATTCAAAAGTGGTACAAAGCTCCATTTTGAGTAAGGACCTGCCAATAGGCTATTTGCAAAATAATATTATTCTAAATTTCTAAACTTTCTCAATATAAATTGATATTAATTACAGACTTATTTTATGGAATAGAAAACTGGCCTAAAAATTAACACGGTGATAGACCTTCTAGTCTACTTACATTGCTTTAGAAAAGTAACTCTAGATATAGTTGTAGTTTTGAAATGTTAACTTTAACTTTCATTCTGTAACTCCATATATAATAATTTCCCTGCAATATACTTCATAGTTTGTATTTTAGGCAGCACTCTGTGATGAAAAAGAATTATTTGCCTTTCTTAAAAGAGTACCTCACGCAGAGACCCATGTGCCACAAGAAGATAATGTTTTCCAGGGATAGATTTTCAAAATGCAAAGCTCTAGGCAAAGTTGCCTTGGAGTCTCTGTGAGATCTTGGGGAGAGAGATAACTCACATGAGGGAGAGATGCCCCTTCAGCCAGGCAAGATGCCAACATGGACAAAAGGAAAAGACAGCATCTCCCAAAGGTCTAATCACAGAGCTGCTAGGGTAGGAGGCTCCTCCAGACAAACATCAGTGTCCAAATCCAGCAATGTCACTCACTGCTCTTTTGGTAAATACTGTGCAATTCTGTCTTTTTGACTTGGAGGCATGCATTGCTGTGATTTCAGTGGATTTGTAAAACAAGGGCTTAAAAGCATCCACCATTTCTGTTGCTTCTTTCACTTTGTCTAAGACTGACTGTGGAACAATGGAGAGCAGGAAGACCAGCACTGGAGCTGCATTTTGATGTGAGCTTCTGCTGCTGATTACTGACTTAGGGAGCCCTGCTCTCTTGGTCATGACTCACCAGTGCCCTTTGATTAAACACAGACATGGATTTAGTTACCACAACTTGCATGGGCTTTGTTGTGCTTCCTCCTGGTCTCACTTCCTGCTTTGGAAATGAATTCCCACAGTTTATAGTCATTCTATCAAGCCCATCATAAATGCTTAACTGAAGAGGGAGAGAGGAGGGTTTGTGCTTTCTGATACAGTTGGGCAGCTTGGAAATGAAACTTGGCTGCTTTTTATCCTAAGACTGTGGTCTTGTCAGCACTCAGATTTGACAAGTGCAACCAACCATGGACAATGAAGATGAGCACAGCAGAAGAAGGGATCTCAGAAATATGTCATAGCCTACTTTGATTAAAATTTCACCTTTCCATTGCAGTCCTGAAATGTCTTAACTTTCAAATTTTTCAGACATTTACTTGTATATATAGTCTGAGCTTTCCAGATTCATTTTGTGCTATTTCTGTGTGATTCACAAGGTTTGCACTACATTTGCCTTGGTCAGAACACACAAGGTGCTCAGGGAATCCAGGTCACATGATTGAATAAGTTTGTCTGTGTCTAAGCCTCTCCACTTTACTTTAAACATCTTTCTTTAAAGAGGCTTCATTTTATTTTTAAAAATTTGATCATAGATTATCAATTAAAAGAAAACATCTGCTTTAGGGATTTCTTCTTTCATAGAATCATATCCAGTCAAAAGTCAATCTAAATGTCATGTTTCATTTCCTACCTGTTGCTAAAATCTTTCCTAGAGTAGGTAATACTCATCAACTGCTCTAATAATTGGAAAGGTTTTTATGAAACAAACCTACTTCCCTATAATTCCTAATCATTGATTCACCAGAAGGCGAAACAACAACAGCAATAAAAACACAGTAACAATAAATAAGATATTCATAGTGTTCTCTACCTCTTTGGCACATTAAATAAGGCATTAGTGAAATGTTCCTACAATGTCCTTTAATTGTGTGGGAGCAGGTGAGAGTTCTTCTCTTAGAACACACAAGGATATTTTAGTGACATCACAACCATATCTCCTATCCCCATCAGAACTTGGTTTAGTGAGGAAGAGCACAACTACACAGAACTAATTAGCCACTGATATCTAACTATATAACTTATTTGTTTAAGACTGTAGAATTTATTATGCTTTTCACAAACCATAACATTTTAAGAGGGTTTAGGAATTTTAAGATAAAATATTAAGATATGTATCATTTAATTACTCAGAATTTATAGCATTATTGCTTTTATTGTGACAGGAATGCTGACTTGGGAGCTTTTAGGTTTCTTCTTTCAATTATTGTCTTTCCCCTTTGTTTTTTTGGTTTTAAGCTGGGTAACAGTTCAAAATCTGATTTTGCTATTCAGTTATATAACCACAAGCTAATTTACTGCTCTGAAATTTAGTGTCCTTATCAGTAAAGTGGAAAAATGCCTAACTTACAGCATTAATATGATAATTTTATAAGGCAAATACACGACAGTGCAAATACCAGACACATCTGGCATTATTAAATATTCATTTAGTTCATTCCTACTTTAGAATAGCTGATATGGTCCCATTCAGGACCATTTTTAATGAGTAGAAAGCTATCCCTATATAATATTTCTATACATTTCTGTTCAACTTAATCCAATCCACCAAAGTCTACCGAGTACCTACAATGAGTCAGGCACATTGACGTAATGATAATAACAAGAGCTAAATCATTTTGAATACTTACTCTGTTTCAGGCACTGTGTTAAGAGTTTCATTACCTAATGTGTCTTGATTTTTATGGTAACTATGGGTAGACATGGGTGTTATTCAAAATATTTAATAAGTATCATGGTTCTGCTAGTACACTATACTGGGAACTCAAGGAAGTTCATTTTACAGAAGAGAAAATTAAGGACATGAGATATTATATCAACTTAGCAAGTGGCAAAACTTTCAATGTTATTCCACAAGAGTATAATGTATGTATATATTTTCTTAATCATGATAAATTCTTCCCATCACTGTGGTTTTCAGTCCTTATCCTTTTTCTTATTTTTTTTTTTTTGTTTCTGTTCTACAGCACATTTATAGATCAGTGCATTCAGAAAACTTTGGATCAAATGTTCCAAAACAACCAATTTCTTACTTGTGGTTACTTATGGTTCATTGCCTCATTTTTAAGTTGCCATTAAAAATTCAGGCACATGATATCTTCTAATGACTGTTATTATTGGAAGGAGTCCAGTAGTGCCAGAAAGAAGTTCCAGCATTGGGCAGTGGGGGTCTACAGCCCACACCAACAAGGCACTCATCTTTCTGCAGAGATTCTGCCAGTACCCTAAGAGTGTTCTTGGAGTTCTGTCCATTATTCCTCCACTCACATTGTATGTGCCTAAACGATTTTCTCTGGGAGAGAGATGGGCTAATAGAGTTTAGGAGGAAGTACTAGATATGACTTTATTTCTACCACTTATATCTGAGAATATAGGCACAAAGTTCAGTCTGTCATGAATCTCAGTGTGCTGAAACTCTATTCATGGACCATAAATCGGCATCACATTGTCTCGAATTCACTTTCTCATCCCAAGTATTAGCCTGGCATTGTTCACTGCAAATGAAAATGGCTTATTTATAGGAAAGAAAATAAGAATGGAAGGACCAATTTTAGGGAGTTGGAAATCACATCAAAATAAACTGAGAAATATTTGATTTATATGACAAATGTTCAGACAGAATTTGAACATTGAGAATTGTGTGTTTATTCAAGTGTAAAAAATGAAGAGGAAAGGGTAATATAATTACCTAATCACTCCCAATTTGACCTATCATATGTATATTGAAATACAATGAGAACACTCACATTTCTACAGATGACTGCCAACCTGAGATCTATTACATTGTTAACTTTACTATGTCTATCAATCTATAGTTTAGTCTTAAGAGAAACATTCTGTTGTCTGATCAAATTCTGTCAATTTGGATAGTTTGTCCTCCTTGAAATGTGACATGACCATCAAAGCAGTTACATGTTTCAGAAGTCATCAGAAGGATTAAAACATATTTAAGAGTTAAAATATCAACAAGTATCATAAAATATTTCAAAAAGTCAGAGAACAAAAGTGTATGGAAAAAAGAGATGAAGCAATCTGCAAGTCACTATTTTAATCTTACTATTGAGTCACCTTTACTTACATTTTTTATATAGTATTTTTTTAGAAGTAGCTGTCTCTTATAAATCTGCTGACTATTTCTTAATTAAGCTCTTCTAATCATGACACTAAAGAATCTCAATTGAGACAAAATGGGAATCACATCTTGAGCAATTAGACACTGGGTCAAGACTGAAAGCTTATTGAATGACAGCATTATCATCATCCAGCATCTTTTGCTTACTCTATATTGTGACAAAGTAAAATCTGTTTCAGCTGTTATATGGCAATGGCTGTTATTTATGAAACATAAAAAGATACTGAAATACAAAAGGCTTGAAAAGACCAGGGTAAGATCAGATAAAAAAAAATGCGAAAGAAACAGGCATCCTGGGATGGTAACTACTCTGCCATGTACTGACAGGGAGGTTGTATATTTTTAGAATATACTGAAAAGAATGGTGCTTTTACTTAGGTTTTTATGGTTTACCACGAGATGCAATTTTCTGGCCTTATATGCAGTCGTAACAAAAGTCAGAGACGTTTTATGATAGCTGCCACAGTTCATAAATGATGGGATACACTAAAATATTTATAGAACTGTAAAATCTTGATTTCTCTCTGGTTTAGCAGATGGGGCTCTAAAACCAGTTTCCACATTGTCACATTTCTTCACCCTTTGATGACAAAGAAGACTGTTATCAATTTTCTTTTCTGGAGAACAAGTTCACTAGTATGAACAAGGTCACACTTTCAGTCAGTTATCTATATTTGAGTAATACCAATTAAGATAGCTATGAACAGAAACTACAATCACTCCATACATAATTTTTGGCTTGAAGCACTAGGGGAGTATAGAGAAGATACCCTCTGAAATACTTTTTACACATTTTGTTGTCTTCATTTCTGGGAAAATTCACTTTCAAACATGTATCACTTACAGAGATAAGAATCATGCTAACATTAAGACTAGTCTGTTTACTTATTATAATATTCACATTGTAAGTTGAATCGTAAATGTTGAATCACCATGTTGTACACCTGAAACTGATATAATGTATGTCTACTATACTTTAATAAAAAACATAATCTAAAAACCTAGTCTGTTTAGGAAGCTGAAAAAATTTACGCTACCATGTTTGTGCATGCATGCATGTGTTCATGTGTGTTTCTTTTTTGTAACTGTATATTCTAATATAAAATCATTAGTGTGTGTAAGTTCACCAAACTCAAACATTATTTATAATTAAAAGGAACACATTTAAGTTGGATAGTGGTGAAAATACAAAATCCACATTGAAAAATTTCTGATAGTATTTTTCTGATTTTAGGAGATTGATCAAAGAAATATAAATACTTATAAAAATGGCAGTTATTTAAGAAGTTTTACAGAAAAGGCAACCCAAATTACATTTTAGGCAAATAGATGAAAAAGATAAGTAGATAGGTGATAGATAGATGATAGAGAGATAGATAGGTAGCTAGATAGATGATAGATAAATAGATGATAAATAGATAGGCAGATAGATAAATAGATAGATAGATAGATAGATAGATAGATAATGATAGATGAAAGATAAAAAACATACTTGCAAAGGTGCAAACTGTAGTCACAGTTTTCAAATTTCTATTTTCTCTTAAGGAATGTTACTAAAATTAATTAAATAAAACTTCTAATTAGGATTTGTACACTGATGGTAATCTTTTATTTATAGTAAATAATTATAATTTTTTTCTAATACCTCCATTTTTCATAACATAAAGTATATATCTGAAGAATAAATTATTTAACATAAAACTCTTCATACATGTCTTCACAGATGAAAATAGTGAGAAAATTAATCTATCCAATGGTATAAATTTCAGACCTACTAAATCTAAATCTCAGTGTGGCCAGAGACAGAGATATTTGTTATATAACAAGCTCCCAGGATGACTAAAATGATTAATTAAGTTTGTGGACCAAAGACCTATCTCACTTCTTTCATACTTGATGAGGCTACAGTTTAGCCATTAATTAGGTGTAGATAAGCAGAATATTTTATTTTTAATCTATTTTGTTCAGAATCTTTCTTAATATAACATAGTACAATCTAATTTATATAACAATTTAACTTATTGCTATTGTGTAAGCAAAGTTGAAAATAATTATATGACAATATCTACTTGGAAAAACTGTAAGTCAATTCTAGATGGGTTTGCAAAATCATTTTTCTGAATGGAGATTAACACAGTAAACATGACAACTGAGAACATTAATCATTGATGTATCTGTGTTTATGTCTTAAGATTTAGTAAATTCATCAAGGATCATAGTTGATGATATTGCCTGATTTGCCCAAACAAATGCTATTGGAGAAATTAAGTGGCAAGTTCATATCATTGCCTCAGAATTTTTTTAAGATTGCTATTACAACTCACACATATAGTATAATACTTAGCTTCTCTTTTATGGCGGCTATGGACACAAAAACAAAAAGAGGCTGAATTATAATCCCAGTTACATCACTGATTAGTTATAAAATCTCAGAATGAGCAATTAACCCATCAGTTTTCCTGACTTCAACTGTACAATGGAAGAAAATAGATATAACTACTTTTTAATGAGTATACCCATGGGGCAGACCAACTTGGCATACTTTAAACAAAAATGGGATATTATGTAAATATTAACAGGTTTATGTATAGAGAAGAGCTGAAGGAAAGTAGAATGCATTTTAGTTTGGGTGTACCCTTTATTACTATAAAATCTGCCATATTTTGCAGAAGCTACCCCGAAGATACATCTGAACAAATATACTCATCTATGAGGAAATTCAAACAGATTAAATACCATAATACTGAATATAGGGAATAATAATATCTTTATTAATAAGATATTAATTGCTTAGCAATTTAATGTATTTGATTTAAAAATCTCTATAAATGGCAAATATGTCATTATTTAATTTTTCACAAGAATGCTGTCTACACAAATAACACACACAAAAATGTTGCACCTCTACAGTAAAAATTATTTTACATTTTTGCTTCTCTTTGTTCCATAGAAATTGAGATATTTTTAGAGACCACGTTTTTTATTTATATATTTTTATACCAAATATAATTATCCTTTTCTCTTAGAAAAAAATTTTTTTTTAAATATCTTTATTCTTTTTATAGCCTAGGTAGTATATTGTGGTAAGCAGATTATGAGATGGCCCCCAACCATTGCACACCAACCTGCTAGTGTACATGCCTGTAGAATCCTCTTCCCTGCAGCGAAAATGATTGCTAGGTTAGCTTATAGGAGCAAGGTGGTGATATAGCCACTCTCATGAAAACATTGTGTTATATAAGACTCAGTCAGAGCAGATGAGGGAGAATTTCCCCTAGTGGTCATGAAAGGAACATGGAGAGGAGGATCATGGGGCAAAGAATGGCAGGTGACCTCTAGGAGCTAAAAGTGACCCCTAAGCTAACAGCTGGCAAGAAAGTAGAAACTTAAGTTTTACAACTGCAAGTCTTCTAGCAGTCTAAGTGGGCTTTGAAGAGGACTCTGAGCCTCAGGTGGAATGGCAGCACCACTGCACACCTTGATTCTAGCTTGAAGAAATCCTAGATACAGGGCTAGCTAACCTGTGACCAAACTCCAGAACTTGGAATATTGTGAGATAATGAATTCATGCTGTTTTAAGCTACAAACTCTGTTGTAATTTATTGTGCAGTGATAAAATCTAACACAAGTACTAAGCATTTGTTGAGAAAAGCTACTTTTTTTTTTTTTTTGCCAGATACCGTGAAATCACTATGGATGGAGAGTGGGCCTGGAGAGATGGGGTAGTGATGTGTTGTAACTCTCAAAGCAGGAAGAATTTGCTGTTAAGCATAAAGAACAGATCAAAAAAGAAAATAAAGTACAACTTTACATAAAGAACAGATCAAAAAAGAAAATAAAGTACAACTTTACATATTAAAATTGCATTTAAAAATTATATCAGCTCAAGGAGTATTTAGTTTTAATATATGTTAAAGAAATGTCATGATAGTATCATAAACACTGCAATAATAAATTCCCTGATATTCTTAGTTTTAATTGTGTGTGTGTGTAAATATATATATATATATATATATATATATATATATATAATTTTTATTCCTGAAAACAATACTACAGTAAACGTCTTTGTAAATGAACCATTTTAATGTTTTCAGATTTACCTCATGATAAACTGTAAAAAGTAGGGTTATTATGATACTTACCACATACCATAGAAGTTATTCTAAGATAAGTACTTTAATAAGAAGATGACTTGTGTATAAAACCACCTCAACAGATATTTTTAGATCCATGATCAGAAAATGACAAATATCTTACTCTGCAAAAAGTTTAATTGCTTATTCTGGAAGCATGACATTTCATCTAATTACAATCAATAGATGACATGACTTTATGATAGTATCTATGTGTAGAAATAATAGAAATTTTAAATGTTAAAATGTTAATTTAAGTAAGTTTAATAATAATAAAAGAAATAAAGTATATTATATAAGATTATACTTATCTATGTACATTTATATATGTGAATGTATATTTCTTTCATTGGTGTATAATAATGACATTGTTTCTTTTTTTGTAAAGGGGCTCAATTAGAACCTCCATTGACTTCTACAAAATTGTAGATAAACTTTTATAAGTTTGCATCTACCATTCCGATGTCTCTTGTCAAATGTGAAGCCTAAAGTTATAATTTCAATAATAGAATTTTGTAGTTCCTCCATCACTTCATTGACAAACTTAATGTTCAGGTTCATGCTTTAGAGGATGACTGCAGTTCTCATTATGTTATGCATCGAGCTATCCTAATACTAAAGATAGGCCAGTGTTTCATATTAGAATTATTTACATGTTCATCATTAGGATTGAATTAAACTCAATGAACGATCCTGGAGAAAGGAGAAAGGAGAAGGAGAAGGAGAAGGAGAAGGAGAAGAAGGAGGAGGAGGAGGAGGAGGAGGAGGAGGAGGAGGAGGAAGGGGGGAAAGGAGAGGGAGGAGGCAGAGAAAAGAGAAATATTTTGTTTTGCACAGGCACCAAAATTATGGGGAAGTTTATTGCTTTTTGGGATACATTTGTTTCCATTCAAACCTAGTAACATTATTTCTCAAAACTATAAATTGAAAGTCAGTGAAGTTTTTCCAGTGGTTTCCTCTTGACTCCTGAGAAGTACTTAGAAACATAATGATAATGAGTGTAGAAATGAGCACACTGCTGGTGGCTGCTCTGCTGGTATAGATCAAATTATTTTATTTGGAGCACAATAGGACATAAAGAGATTAGATGTTATACTGACATAATGTGTAGAATTCATTCTATACTTTCTTCTAACTCCAATATTTACAGGGATTGGAGGTAATTTCTACTCAGAAAGTTGTAATTGATGATTCTGTTTGCTTATGATTTTAATTGTATATTAATGGTTCAGTAAAAGCCAACCCCTCCACCCTATTAAAGTCATTCTTAGACTTTCTCAGGAACTATGCATAGCTAGTAAATCAACTTGAATATTATTCTATTCCAGAGGACATGCAATAATTTACATTTATATGCCAGCAATTTCTTTCTTGTTGCCCCAGCAAGAGCTTGGAAATGATTTATAAGGATGCAAAAGTTCTGATAGATGTTATACAGATTCAGCATGTTTGTATTGCACAGTGTGATGGACTCGTCCTCAGATGCTTTGGTGCTCTCATATAGGTAGCACATGATACAAGGATAGTACCAAGAAATCCTGGATTATTTTAGTTTGGTGAGCACCAACTCCTATGATAAATTGTTTGGTGTTTATCTTTTTAGCAGGTCAATACTGGATGCCATCCTTAGGGGAGGGGAGCTATTTAGCTTCTTGTAATTAGTTTACTTGCCTGTGTTGAATCCCTTAATGGACTCCTGTAGCATAAAAATTTTCATTTTTGGCACAGTCAGCAGTTTTGTTTGTTTTCTCCCTCTTCCCAAACCTCCCTTTTCCATTCTATTCTCTCCCTGTGGAAGGGGCTGAGGGAGTGGGAGGGGGGATACAAACCTGAATGATTAAAGTGATAACAGAAGAGAAAAAAACATATTCTACTTCATTCTATTCATTTACACAATTTATAATCTGAATCAAATGAAAGATAAATCTCAGTTTTATTGTACTTTTTTTGTGCACATGGTTATGAATTTTTAAACTTTGAATAACACTCAACTTTGGCTTTGAGTATTTTGTCTTTCTCAGAAAATAATCTCTGGAGATACTACTATTCAGCTATCAAGGTGAAAATGGTCACCACAATTCATGTCATTTTCGAAGATGATATGATTGTTATTATTTCTTATTAACTGAACAAGATGACATTCATGGATAGGCATAGTTTATACTCCTTTGGGTTGTAGCACTTTTAACTTCTCATAGACATTACAACAAAATGTATAAAATGCACCTATATAAAACAATAGGGCAATCCAGTTGCAAATATATTTCATATAATAAAGTAAAATTTTATGTCATTGAAGGATTGATGCTTTGGTTATACATCAGAAAACTCTTAATAAAGACCTTTGAAACTATGCAAAGAGGTTCTCAAACTTCAGTCTGCCAAGGGATCACCTAAGATGCTTACACTCTTGGGTTTCACCAGAAAGAATCTGATTCGGTGGGCAAAAATTCCAAGAATTTGCATTTCAAAAAGTGTCCTGGGTAACTCTAAAGAAGTAAAGTTTGTAGAATAATCTTTACCAAAAATAGCTATAGCTCTTCAAAACCTGCAGAAATTTGTTGCTGTTGTTGTTGTTGTTGTTTTGTAGGCTAATAAAATACATGTTGACCCTCACCCTCATATTATGGTCATTTTTTCTAAAATCATGGGTTCAATTTACTTTTCAAATAGAATCAGGCAAATACATATACATGCTGTCTTAGATGATTGCCATTAGCTCTTGGCAATTATAATATTTCTTCTAATAGTTTCGGACTATTTGTGTGTCTTCTTTTTTAGTAAACATTTGTATTTTCCTTGGGTTTAATACATGCTTTATATTTAAATAGACATATTTTTAGACTATAAGTGAACATTTAAAAAACTAGTAATAATACATTTCGTGTTTAGTTTCAGCTGATGATCCATAAATTAATGTCAAAAGCAAAATATGGGCACTACTAGCTATTGGTTTTTTAATATATTTTTTATTCATTCATTTACTCATTCATTATTGCTTTCACAATTTCCAAAGTGGTCTATGTCTCCAGAAATATTATAATTTGGACATCAGAAGTATGGCAGCAATCTCTCCCCTGAAACTACAATAAGTTTAACAGCTATAATCCAACAAAAGATTCTCAGCCTAATACTCAAACACTTCTGAGAGATATGTGCATCAAAGTATCTGAAAGTGGGTGAATCAGTGAGATCAGGGTTGGAGAGAAGGAAAAAGAGTGAAGACAGTGCCACAGATGCAGCCTGGAACTCACTGTGGAATTCAGGGAGAAGAGAGGAATCAGGTTATGGCTGCACTCTCTGTGGCCCTGAGGATTCCTTCAAGAACGATCAGCATATTCTATGGTGTAACCCAGTGATCAGGGCAGAAAAAGAATACAGAGGTGAAATAGCTACTAGAGCTAGTAACTGTCATTGCCCGGCAGATAAAATCACAAAGCTTGGCCTCCTTCCCCACTCTCCCAGAGTTATAAGCTGGCCCCAGAAGAAACTGTAGCAGCAAATGTCAGGCTACAGAGCAGAACATCTGTGGCCCTGGAGAACTAAGGAGACAACTCCTGAGTGGCAGACACACACTGCAGCTAATCTCAGTGACAAGGGTGTAGGTAAAGAGGCGAGGCAGCTGAGGTCTGGCAATCACCATTACTGGAAGGAAAACAAAACCACAAACACACCAGCAACTTCTCCCAACCCACTCCATCCCTACCCATTGAGACTGATCCTAGCAGAGGCACCTGGGACACCTCAGGCAGCACAACACTGCATCTAGCAGCTTGGGCAACACCGGGACTTTAGAACCCCATTGCCCAACACATTCTCCCACAGGAGTGGAGCCCTAGAACTGAGGCAACCTGGTTACAGTGGAGACACACACTTTCCCAAAGAATAAAGGGCATTTTTCACCCAGCAGAGATCTGGAAGGTTTGGGCAGTGCAGGAGGCTTATGCACCACCTACTGGAAAACAAAAGAAAAACTTCTTATCAACCTGCTAATGAGGCATCACTGTTAATAAAAAATTTTTAAAAAGCAGAGAAATAATCCATCAAATATTGTGAATAACCAGGGTAACAAGGCAGCTCAGAAAGAAAACAAAAAATATCTAGAAAGTAAACTTAAAGACATAAAAATATGCAATTTAAATGACAGAAAATTCAAGATTGCAGTTCTGAAAAAAAAACTGTACAAGATGCAAGACAACTAAGGCAGCTTAGAAAACTCGAAAATAAAATAAACAAACAAAAGAAATACTTTATCGAAGAGACTGAAACTTTAAAAAAGAACCAAATAGAAATTCTGGAGCTGAAGAACTCAATAAAAGAGATGAAAAATGAAATAGCAAGTTTAGAAAATAAAGCTGACCAGATGGAGGAAAGAATTACTGATACTGAAGACAGAAATCTGAAAATTATAAAAATGAAAAAAAGAGAGAGACTTGAGAGTGAAAAAAGAAGATGAAATAATTCTTTAAGTACTATCTAACTTCATCAGAAAGAGAAGTATAAAAATAACAGGCATACCAGAAGAAGAAGAGAGGGAGAAGAAAATAGAGAGCCCATTCAAACAAATAGTTGACGAGAACTTATCAAACCTATGAAAAAACTGAATTCTCAAATCCAAGAAGCAAACAGAACATCTAATTATGTCAATTCAAAAAAGCTTTCTCCAATGCACATTATATTAAACTGTCAAAAATGAATGACAAAGAAAAAATTCTCAAGGCTGTCAGGGTAAAGACTGTAACATATAAAAGAAATCCCGTTAGCTTATCATCAGATATTTCAGTAGAAACTCTACAAGTTAAAAGGAAAAGGAATCAAATATTCAAACTACTGAGAGAAATTGCCAACCAGAAATAATATATCCAGTTATCCTTTAGTTATGAAAGAGAACTAAAGATCTTTCACAACATGTAGAAGCTGAGGAAATTTTCCACCACAAGGCCTGCATTACAGGAAATACTGAAGGGGGTTATTCTATCTGAAACAAAAGACAATAAGATACAAAACTATGAGTAAGATGACTAAACAGACAGAGAGAAGCACGAAATTACAATCCTTATTTAGAACAAGGTATTATACACTTAAATATTATACAAGGGTTAAGAGGTAAAAAATATTTAAAAATAAAAGAAGACAGTAGCTACTGCAACTCAGAATTGAATTCACAGCATAAATAGAGATAATTTGTGAAAGTAAAAAAAAGAAAAGGGGAAGAGGTAAAGATTTGAACTTGCAAAGGGAAACAGAGATAACACACATGCATAAGAAAAAGAATTACTGTATATATAAAACTTTCATTTAAATAAACTTAATGGTAAACACACACACACACACACACACACACACACACACGTAATTCAGAACTAAGACATATGACATTAAAAAAGAGGGAACAGCAGAAAAAATTATTGAATACTACCAAACTGAAGTAACAGACAGAAACACAAGGGCAAAGAAATGACAAAAATATTGAGCTGCCAGAAAACTAAAGATAAAATGGCTACAGGAAAATCTCATATATCAATAATCACCCTAATTATAAATGGATTGAACTCACCCATAAAAATGCACAGAGTAACAGATTGATCAAAAAATCACAATCCAACCTTATACTACCTTTAAGAGATACATTTCAGCTGTGAGAATAAATACAGACTCAAAGTGAAAGGATGAAAAATGATCCTCCAAGCAAATTGCATCCAGAGAAAAACAGGTGGAGCAGTACTTATATCTAATGAAACAGACCAAAATAAAAAAGGTAACAAGAGAAAAGAGTGGGCATTTCATAATAATAAAGGGGACAATACATCAAGAAGACATGTACTTATCAATATATATGTCTTCAATCAGGGAATACCAAAGTATATACAGCAACTACTAATAGAACAAAGGGAGAAATTGGCAAAAACATAATTATTGTAGGGGTCCTAAATACCCTAGTGTCATCTATGGATAGGCCATCTAAGCAGAAAATCAATAATATCCTTAATTGACACCTTAGACCAATTAGATGTAATCAACATTTATAGAGCCTTTCATTCCAAAACATCAGATTATACATTCTTCTCTAATGCACTTGGGACATTCTCAAGGATAGACCATATGTTGGGACACAAAACTAGCCTCAACAAATTTAAGAAGATTGAAATCATACCAAGCATATTCTCTGACAACAGTGCTTTGAAAATGGAGATCAACTGAAAAAAAAAGTGAGAAAACCACAGATATTTAGAGATTAAACAACATGCAACCAAAAAAGAAAAGAGTCAAAGAAGAAATAAAAGTTCAAGACATACTTAAATACAATTGAAAATGAAAATGCAACATATCAAAACTTTTTGAACATAGCAAAAGCAGTAATAAGAGGAAAGTTTATATCATTACAGGCCTAGCTCAAGAAACACCACAAATAAACAATCTAACATTACAACTTAAAGAACTATAAAAGAACAAATGAAGCCCAAAGTTCGCAGAAGGAAAGAAATAATCAAAATGGAGCAGAATTAAATGAAATTGAGAACAAAAGACAATAGAAAAAAATAATGCAACAAAAGGCTGGCTCTTTGAAAAAAAATCAATAAAATAGATATAACCCTGTCTAGACTCACTAGGAAAAAAAGAGAAAAGACAAATTAACAAAATTATAAATGAACAAGGAGAAGTTCGGATGGATACCACAAAATACAAGGAATCATACAATACTATGAAAGACTATATGCCACCAAAGTCAATAACACAGAACGAATAGACAAATTCTTAGAAATATACAGCCTTCCTAGACTGAATCACAAAGAGCTGGAAAATCTAAATAGATCTATCAATAGTAAGAAAATTAAAACAACTGTCAAGAAAGTAAAAGTCCAGGACCAAATGGCTTCACTAGTGAATTCTACCAAACATTCAAAGATGATTTAATACATCTTCTCAAACTCTTCCAAAAAATTAAGTAAGAGGAATACTTCCTAACTCATTTTATGAGGCCAACATACCCTGATACCAAAACCTGGTAAGGATAACACACAAAAAAATTATAAACCAATATCTCTGATGAATAAAGATGTAAAAATTCTAAACAAAATACTAGCAGATTGAATAATACAACATATTAAAAAAGATAATATATCCTGATCAAGTGATATTCATTCCAGGGGCTCAAAGATGATTCAATGTATGCAATTGATCAATGTGACATACCACATAAACAAAACAAAGAATAAAAATCACATGATCATATCAATAGATGCAAAAAAAAATGTGACAAGATACAGCATTTATTTATGATTAAAACATTTAATAAAATGGGTATAGAAGAAAAGAACCTCAACATAATAAAGGCCATATACAACAAACTCTCAGCTAATATACTTAATGGTGAAAAACTAAAACCTTTTTCTCTAAGATCAGGAATAAGACAAGGATGGTCACTTTCACTTATCTTATTCAATATAGCATTGGAAGTCCTAGCTAGAGCAATCAGGCAAGAGGGAAAAAAAGTATTCAAATTGGGAATGAAGAAGTCAAACTATCACTTGTTGCAGATATGATTCTCTATATAGAAAACTCTAAAGACTCCACCAAAAAAAAAAACATTAGAAACAATAAACATATACAGTAAAGTTTCAAAATACAAAATTAATATATAAAAATCTATTACATTTCTATATACTAACAATAAAATTTCCAAAAAAAGAAATAAAAAAAATTTCTTTTGCAATTGCAACAAAATGAATAAAATACCTAGGAATAACCTTAATAAAACATGTGAAGGACCTGTACACTGACAACTAAAAGACATTATTAAAAGAAACTGAAGAAGACACAAAGAAAAGGAAAGATATTCTGCATTCATTAATTGAAAGAATCAACATAGTTAAAATGGCCATTTTTTCCAAAGCAGTATACAGATTTAATGTAATCTCCATCAAAATCCCAATGGCATTTTATAAAGAAATGTAACAAAAAATCACTAGAATATCCAAAGCAATCCCAAGAAAAAAGAATAAGTCTGGAGGTATCACACTGCCTGACTTCGAATTACACTACAAGTGACAGTAATCAAAACAATGTGGTATTGGCAGGAAAATAGACACACAGATATGGAACAGAATTGAGAGCCCAGAAATACACCCACATGTATATGGCCAAATAACTTTTGACAAAGGAGCCAAAAACATACAATGGAGAAAATAAAGCCCCTTCAGTGCTAGAAAAAATGGAGGAGTCACATGCAAAAGAATGAAACTAGATTGTTATTTGTCACCATACACAAAAATTAATTCAAAATAGATCAAAGACCTACATAAAGACCCAAAACAATAAACTTCACTGAAGAAAACATAGGTTCTAAACTCATGAACCTTTGTTTTAGAAAGAATTTAATAAATTTGACCCCGAAGGCAAGGGAAGTTAAAGTTAAAAAAAATAAATGGGACTGTATCAAACTAAAAAGTTTCTGCACACCAAAAGAAACTATCAACAAAACAAAGAAGCTACCAAATTAATGGAAGAAGTTATTTGCAAACAATGAATTTGATTAGGGGCAAATATCCAAAATATATCAAGAATTCATACAACTCAATGACAGAAAAACAAACAATTCAATTAAAAAAATGAGCAGAGGACCTGAGCAGACACTTTTTCCAGGAATACATACAACCAATAGACAAATTCTCAACTTCACTAGCTAGTAGGGAAATGCAAATCAAAACCACAATGAGATACCACTTTACACCTGTTAGATAACATGACTGAAATCAACAAGACATAACAAGAAATAACAAGTACTGCAGGAGTTGGGGGAAAAGAAATTCTCATACACTGCTAGTGGGAATGTAAATTTATACAACTACTATGGAAAGTAGTATGGAGTTCCTCAAAAAAATAAGAATAAAATATCCATATAACCTAGCAATTTCTCTTCTGTATATCTACCCCAAAAGTTTGAAAACATTTATTTGTAAAGATATATGCACCCTGATGTTCATTGTAGCATTATTTATGGTGCCCAAGGCATGAAAACAATAAAAGTGTCCTTTGATAGATGATTGGATGAAGATGTGGTGCATATATATGACAGAATACTACCCAGTCATAAGATGAAATACTTCCATTTGTGACAACATGGATGGATCTTGAGAATATTATGCTAAGAGAAATAAGTCAGATGGAAAAAGTCAAGGACCATATGATTTCACTCATATGTGGGATATAAACTGAATGCAGTGAGCAAACAAGACAAACAAACAAAACTCATAGATACAGACAACAGTTTAGTTGTTACCAGAGGGAAAGGGGAGAGAGGGGGTAGTGCAATATATAGTAATAATATCATATCTGGATATATATATATATATAACTCATTAGATATGAGTAACTAGTATTGACCTGATAAAGTTCACTCAGATAGAAAATAGTTGAGCCCAGGAGATTTAAAAATAGATCTACCTTTTGCCTAAACCTATGGAATGCCTTTCCACCCCAATCCAAATATATTTGAATTTTGTTTGGCATTAATATTAATTTGTGTCCTTGATATCTATTTCAAATTATTAAATGCTTAAAACTAAATTGAAAATAAGAGTTTCTCTTACTATTGTCTTAAGAAAATATAGGCAAGATATGATTTTTTCAGATGTTCTAATGTTAAAAAGGATAAGAAGGAACAAACACTACAAAGATTGAATTCTTTCACTCTGAATATATCTTGCACTTATGTCAGAGTTTAATCTACGTTTGGGAAACTTTATCCATAATTTCATCTGACCAGATAGTCTAAAGTCTATTTCTATAACAAAATCTTTTCTGTCTTTTGATCATTGTCCCATTGCTTTTTCATGTGCTTTTTATATTTCTTGTTTAAGGGATTTGTTCTTTTTTAAAATCTCTTTATTTCATTCTTTTTTCAAACAAGGCACTTTTTTTCATTGTTGTCCATATTTTAGCCTTAGTCTTATCCTATCTGTTGAATTCTGGAGGTTTTAATTCTTTCCACTTAAATCCAAGCCCAATTATTTATTTGTTCTCTATGTATTTATGTAGTTTTCTGTAGCTTTTACATAATTCTGGCTATCCTCTCCACACTTACTTGCCTTAAAGTTTTCTCAAGAATATTTATATTACATTTACTTAAATTTTTATTTTAAAACTATCCTTTTGATCTAATCATTCATCTCCTTGTTTTTGCCAGTTATTCTTTAGCCCTGCCAAGATTCCATCCTCCTAGAATAATCCAAAACAAATGAACAAACAAACAAAAACTCAAATTTTGTTTTGATAACATTTTCATAAGCAATGGTTCATTTCCAGGAGCTTCCCCCCCGCCCCCAATTCACAACATTCCATTCAAAGTTGTTTCCATATATTTGGGTTTTCTACCCAGGAGTTTAAAGTGACTAGAGATATACTCCAGGTTTTCTTTATATAACTCACTCAATAAAGTAAGAAGTGCTTTATTATATTTAAAATGTCTCTATCAGGACTGCTCCAGTGTCCCAGCTTACTGATAGATTAGTCACATCGGTCTATATAAACCCAGGTCTATACTTCTTAACACCGAGTGCCCTAACGCCATGAATAATTGTCTTCTCACCTTGTAACATCAAGTGCTAAGGTTGTTGTTGCTTATGTCTCAGAACATGTTAATGAGTCTGTTGCAAAAGATGTTTAGATCTGCTATATGGTCTGCTATAAGTGAAGTTATTTCATGCAGTTCTTTTTTACCCTTCCTGTGTTACATTTTTCCCATTACTAGCTATGTGTCTTTTTTAAAGTCCTATTTTCTTAATTCTCTCCAAGAATTCTTCATTCTTTGTAATAATTCAAGATATGAAGAGACTCCTATCTCAAATCCTTCCTCATGAACAGAAATATTTCCTTACTTTCATACATATGGAAGATCATGGAGACAATGAGAGTACATTAATTCTATCTGAAGACTTATTTTAGAATTATCACTTCTAATTAATTATCCAGAGAGGAGGAACCTGGAAACTCTGGCTTTATGACAGCTGAACTACTCCATGATAGTCTTGACTCCTGAGCTAAAGTGTTCGAATTTACAACTGATCATCACATCAGTGATGTTTCAGCCCAATGTCCCATCAAGAGAACCATGGATGCCCTTGCCTTAAATTTATCACTATCCCTAGAAAAAGAGCAAACATAAGAGAGATTCCATTTCTTAAGGCTTTTGGCATCTCAACACAACAGGGAGAGCCTGTGGAAAGTCTCCAGGGTCATTATTACTGGCAACAATTGTATAAGTGTATAATGCTGAGGTCCTACTTCTCCTCCCAGAGTCCAGCTTTATAAAGAGAGATTTCTTCAGCAGCCCAAGGTAAAAAGGACATGAAAAACAGCTTTAGAGATTCTCTCACTCTCTACATAAGCCTTAGAATATTTTTATTCTATTGTTTCCAAAACCTCTCACCCAAGAGAGACAGCCAGTGACAAGGCAGTGTGGGTGGTGACAGCCTAAGCTTGTCATCTCCACACTATTTAAACTACTTTACAGCATAGTTAGGGACTAGAAACAGCCCTGTTGCATTCATGAGTTTTGCTTTGTTTTTGCCAACAGGCTAATAATCTCAGGGCAGTGTTTGTGTACATACGTGCACATGTGTGTAAGGAAAGAATTGTTGAGATTTATGGAATACCCTAGAGAAATCACTCCAGATTGTTTGCAAAGCTGTTTGCCATAAAACAGGAAACACTTAAATATATATATTTAGTTCCAGTATTCCCTTAAAATTCTGAAGTTTTCAAACTAAATCCTTCTGCTGAGCAAAGGGATAAGCCTATGTCATGAATTAATGTCAAAAGCCAGTGATCTATGTGTGAAGACACTAACTCCAGTGAAGGGTGACCCACATTTAGCATAGTAGATGGAAGGAAAGACTCAAGTGGCATAAGAGCAAGGGACAATTTCTTAGTTTTTTCCAAGCATAACACCCAAACCAGAAGCTTATTCCCATTAATTTTCCAATGCAGAAGTTTTTGAAGAAGTGGGTGCTAAAAAAAAATGAGGATGATAGGTTAAATATTAATTTGTAGAAATAATTACTTTGTAATATTTTACAAAAAATCTCTTAAATTCTAATTATTTCATGTAGATGGCTATTTGTCAACTTTTTATGCTAATGAAGTAAATAGTCATGTAATTCAAAGATAGTAAAAGACAAGTAGCTCATGCTTTTATTTTAGGTAGGATCAATTTCTATCAAGATAAAAGAGAAATCTTTCTTAAAATGCACACCATGAGATATAATAGTGACATATTTCTCCCTTTTGTCCTCCCGTCTTGTAAAACCTGTGCTAGGGCCCCTACTTAGTATCACATAGATTCTGATAATCACCATAATTATCATTGCCTCTACTCACATCTCTTAACGTATTCTAGCTCTTCCTGGCTTCAGGTCTTACAACACTTTTATTCTGTGTGGCTTGATCTCACCTCTCACCCTCAGGGCTGACACCAAAGACAGTTATTTCCTAGATTCCTTCCTTTCAAGCATGGTTCAAGTTCAACATCTATCATTCTTCTATCCTGTGAAAGAGCTCACCTGTTCTGACCCAGGTCATGACAACCACCCAAAATGCATCCTCGTTGGTTTGCTCCAGTTGCTGATAAAGAATCTAAACAAAATTCTTACCAGATAGCTGGGGCAAATTGACAACAAAGGCAGTTAGGTTCTGTAGCATTTTCTTATTTTCATGTTTTTCTGTTACAGTCAGTTCACCAATTAATTCTTTCTTGGTTAATTTTGGTCTTCAAATATTTATATAGCTTGTTTTTAATGTTGTATATTAAAATTTAATTAAACCTAAAAATATATATTTTAAAAGATACTTTCTCTTTCATGAAAATCTTTGCCATGCTCTCAGGAAGATAGGCCTCCTTGGGTGAGGTGCGATAAATCATGGGGGCTTCCTGAAAAGTGTTTCTTGTTGAATCATCATTGCCTATGCTGTTTTGTGCCAAGAACCCAATTCAGTGTTCCTGAAGACTCACTTTCTTTTTTCCACTTCTCATCTCTGCAAAGGTTGCCCCTCCATTTTATTCTACACTTGGCATATCTGTTCTTTCTTCTTAACCTGTTCATAACCTTCTCAACTTCAAATGTCAGGTAAACCAGATTTTCCTTCCTAACTTCTTCCTTGATCAATTCTTCCTCTGAATCTCTGCGGTTTTTAAGTTGGTCCACATTCATCATGTGTAATCTGACATCATTTTCTATTGCTTCTAAGTATATATCTTATCTCTCAAACTAAATTTTAAGCTTCCCGAAGGTAAGTATTGTCTTTATTTTTTAAACATGCTCTATAGCAAGTGATACTGTGTCACATTTACATTATTAAACAGCAAAATATCATTAGCACAAAATCCTGGTATTTGGGAGAGGTGTAAAACCATCTTAAATGCAGTTTTAAGGGGAAAAATACATAATTGATATATTCACGCATTTTGAAACCTATTAAAAATATAAATCCAGAATGTAGTCAGTGAATTATGGTATTCTCTGTAAAACACACTTATGGAAAAAAAATTTCTAATAGAAATTGTGAAGAGTTTAACAAACAGGTATTTGTATATGAAATGTTGCCAACCCAATCCATTGCTCAATGAAATGCCTATAAATAAGGCAGCACTGAGGAGGAGAGTTAGAGATGAGGTGGGCAATGAGGTGGAAGGAGTCGCAGCTGTTTCTTTTCATTCATTGACTTCTCTGTAAATATTGGTACGGCTTGCAAACATAATTTCTGTAAATTAAAATGACTGCTCATGTCCTGGCAAGAATATCAACAGTCTAAGTGTCAGAAAAAGCAGACGATGACATCATACACCATATGAGCTTTCCCTTTGGCTTTCCTCAAATACTCTGGATTCATTTGCTCCATAATATTTAAATATATATTTTAAATGAGCCAACTCTTTTAGCCACAAGGTATTCAATGCTTGTTTTAAAATCATTTTTCTGCCGCTTTCATTTTGCCACACGAATTGAGGATTGTTTACATATTTATTTTAAGAATTTTTTTGCACTAAATTTTCAAATAAACAGTTGTCTTTTTGTAAAATTGAAAGAGCACATCATAGTTTTAATTCTGTCTTTCTTGTATTTGCATATTTAATTACTTGTATCACATTTTATTAGTATATTATCTGATGAGGAATTCTGACTAATTAATTTCACCTGAAATTATATGCTGCTGTATGAAAAATTACACTTGGACATTTGTAGAGACCAGCTGCATATTAGAAATATCTGCTCTCCATCTGCAGGATTAAAAAGAGAGAGAAACAGCTGAGTGTGAAAAACAGTCACTTTTTCTTGTGCCCTGAGGATATTATTATTGGCAGATATCCTTTATTACTCAGCCTATATTCTGAACATTAACTCAGAAGTTTACTCAGTATCATTCACTGGGACAACTTTACTTTCCCTCATTTTGGTTTTAATTTGTAGTAATGCTAATGTATTGGGTTCCACCCATATGCATGCACTCAGTGCCTTCAATTCCAGCCTGACTTGCACACAGCCAACTTCATTTGGACCAAATTGTTTTGGCCTAGCTGACAGTGGAAACCAATAAACAAAAATCCGGGAGAGTGGGAATATTGTGTTAAAAGATAACCTCCAGGATCAAACAGCCTCTTAGAAATGAAACCAAGTCCTGTAGCATGACTCCAACACACACATGCATGGGCTCACTTTCTCTCCCTCTCTGTCTCTTGCTCTGAATTTGTTTGGATTCTTTGTCTGCCCTGACAACAGATGGTGTTTTAATAAAGTCCAGTAGGAATATTACTGTGAGTAAACAATGCAGTACATGCCAATTCCATAATTGCTGGGTACTAATTCAGCCTCTTACCTGCTCCATCCAAATTGGGAGGGAACCAACTGTGCTTGCACCTACCGGCAGCAGCCTGCTCGCCCGCAGCTGTGGAGTGCTTCAGCAGCTAGCCTCACCGCGGAAGGTAAATTGCGGCTCCTGTCATGCTTCTTGGCACCAGGTCTAGAGAACGGCTGCCATCTGGCTTGTCATCAAAGATGATCACTGAATCTCTCCGAGATGAAATGGCTTTTTAAAAAATCTTGCTATTAAAAAGAAAAAAAAAACTGACACATATAAAACTTATTATCTTTCTTTTTACAGGCACAGTATATTCTAAAACAACAGTTTGAGTTTATTTGAGCAATAGCTTGCAGAGTTATTTTTTCTTCACTGATTCCCACGCTCAAAGGGATTTATAATCTAAACCTATTATATGCTAATGGAAAATTTAAATTCATTGGATCTGGCCAAGAAATAGATGCTCTCATTTGTTTCTCTCACTGGGGAAGGGCAAAAAGTTAGGTTCGCTGTTCGAACTGCTTTTAGTTTTCTTTTTTTAATTGTTTATGAAAATTTTCTTAACCCTTTTATATATTTAGTCAAAAAAGGGGGACAGATGAAGTTAATAATCCAATTGTATGCTATCTGTTCCTTTACAATGGTCTTTTTAACTACCTGCTAACTAAAATGCTCCAGGAAAATACAATTGGCTTTGATAGCCAGAAAGAAATGAACTCAGTGCAATACTCATTTTGTAAGAAGGCCAGGAGCATGTGATGTTTATCCAAGGATCATATTTTAAGTGACATCCAGTTTCTTTGAATACTGCTATTTTCAACAGAGTGCTCTAAACACTTTTGGTAGTACCTACAATTATAATGACAAAAAGCAAAATGAACTGCAGAAACTGCAGAGTAGCATTGGCAGTAGGGAAAAGTCCACTGGCTGATGTACTCAGAGAAAAACCTCTTGTTTCCTGGTTTATCTGTTCAAGTAAATAAAACATTTTAAACTGATATGACACTAGACTGCTAGAGCTTATGCCAATTTTCTTTTTTACAATTGAGGCTGTTAATTCCCCAGATAAACTGATTGTTACATGAAATGTTAGTATTGCATCAATTTCCCTTCTATAGATTTTTAGATTAAATGGTTCTGTTTTTTATCTTTTTTAAAGAATTTGCAACACATGCAAAAGCAGACAAAAATTATACTTAAGCTCTTTCTACATTGCTTATTTCTAACAACCATCAACCCACAGTTGACACTGCCCTATCAATACCACCCCACACACTTCCCTCTTCCCTGTTTTATTTGAAGCAAATTTTGTTTCAATTTAATTGTAAATATTTATCTATCTTTAAAGTCAACAATATTTTTTATCCTTTTTCACTTTAATATTACTTGAAACTCAAAGAAAATTTATAAGAGAGGTGGGAACTCCTAGAGACTCGTAACCAAAATTTGCAAATATTTTATGTTTGATTTATTTATTTTACATTATCTCTACTTGTAGATTTAAGTAAATGCATACTTTTTCTGAATCATTCTAGAGCAAATTAATCTCGTTTATTATTGAAGCACATGACCATAAAGTTTGTGGCTTAAAATAACACATTTTATTATCTTATAGTTCTGGAACTCAGAAGTCTAAAATGAGTCTTCTTGAGTCAAAAATTGTGTCAGCAAGGTTTTATGGAGAGCTTAGGGAGAATCTATCCCTTGCCTTCTCGTTTCTAGAGGCTTCCACAATTCTTCCAGCTTCTAGAGGCTGCCTGCATTCCTTAGATTGTGATCAATCCCCTTCCACCTTTAAAACTATTAATTGTATCACATCAAACTCTACTTCTGTCCTTAGTTCTTCTCTGATTCTGATTCTCCTAATTATTTTATTTATAAAATTTTGGTGATTATATTAGAACCATCATGATAATCCAGGACAATCTCTTCATCTCGAAATTTATATTCAATTATATCTGCAGAATAGCTTTTGTCATATAAGAAAATGTTCACAGGTACTGGGATTTGGACACTATTTTGAGGCCATTATTCTGCGTAGTGGAGAGAGTGATATAGAGACAGTGTCACCTTACCTCTAATATTTCAGTGTGAACTGCCTAAGAATGAGAGCTTTCTCTTACATAAGCACAGCAAAATTAGAGAGAATTATCTAATTCATACTTTGTAATCTAATTTTATAAATTTTCCTAATAATGTTTTTCATTCAATACTAGATGAAATCCCAGATCCAATATTAAATTTAAGTGTTCATGCCTTTGGTCTACTTTAACCTAATCAGTTTCTTAGCCTTATTTTTTATTCTTTACTTTGACATTTTTAAAGGCTATATGCTTATTTCATAATTTACTCCTCTATTTATATTTATCTAATTTTTTATGATTGCATTCAGATTATGAATTTTTAGTAGATATGATGTTTAAATTTTATGTGTCCACTTGACTAGGATCTGTAGCACAGTTATTTGATAAAGTGCTAATCTAGATGTTGTAGGTATTTGCAGATGTGATTCATTAACACCTGCAATCAGTTAACTTTAAATAAAATTTATTACATACAATAAAGAGGGTATGTCTTATTTAATCAGTTAAAGGCCTTAAGAACGAAACTAAAATTTCCTGGGAAAAAGATATTCTGTCTCAAAACTGTAATATAGAAATCTTGCCTTAGTTTCCAGACTGCCAGCCTACCCTACCGATTGTTCTTTAAACACTTTCTGATTTTCTGCGACAATATCATGTTCTAGGGTCATGATCCTATAATTTTCCTACTCTACCCCTAAATCATATTTTATTCCAAGGAAATCTGTTGTCTTTTAGTGGAGAATCAACTTTCGAAATAAGATAGTATTGGGTCTCTGTCAATGATATTAATATGCCATTCCTCCTTCAGCAGAGAATATGTTGATATACATATATCTATTTATTTCTATGACTATATTTTAAAAACTGGATTTATTCTTATACCTCCAATTATAATCTAATGCCACAGGGTAGAGTTTAATCTTCCTCCTTTTCATATTTGCAACTTTCTCCTCCAACAAGAAAGCTAGTTTCTGTTTTCCTCAGTATATTTAATAATTTTCCCAAACTTGGAATATCCAGAAATATACAGAAATTACAGAAAGTTATTTCAGAATTACTAACTCATCTCATTATGAAAAGCAATTCTAATACTTAAAATTTTAAATGTTTGTAGTTATTTTTAGGTAAAGTTTATGTCATATAAAATGCACACATGTGAAGTTAAAAATTTGATGAGAGTTTTGACAAATTCACAAACTCATAACCCACATAGATAGGAGATATTTGTATCTCACAAGAACATTTCCTTGTTTCTCTTCTCAATTAATCTCTACTTTCACAGGCAATTGGTTTCTGATGTTTTCACCATAAATTAGTTTGCTTGATCTTAAACTTCATGTAAATACTTCATAGAGTAGGTAGTATTTTGTGTCCTGCTTCACTCAGCATAGTATCTGTGAAATTTTTCTATGTTGTGTGTGTTAACAAGTTATTCCTTTTATTGTTGAGTAATATTTCTTAATAAATATGCTACAATTTATTTATATATTTTCATGTTTTTGGAATTTGAGTTGTTTCTAGTTTTTAGCTAATATGAATAAAGTTGCCTTGAAAATTCTCATACAAGTCTTTTTGTGAGCATATGTTTTCATTTATCTTGAGAAAAAAACCTACAAGTAGAATTGCTGGGTCATAGTATTTGAATAGAATTAGTTTTAGTTGAGAAAACTTTTTAAAAATATCTGTATCATAATTTTCCTTCTAACCAATATGAAATAGCAGGGACCAAATTCACCTTCTAACCTTAAATAAAAGCTAACCTGGGCAAAATATGTAAAACAGGAATTCAAACATTGGGTAGCATCAATGATCTCTATGACACCTTCAGGAAATCTAATATATGTGTTTTTAGAGTACCACAATGAGAGAAAAGAGGAGGGGCCAGAAAAACATTTAAAAAATAATGAAAAAAAGTTCCAAATTTGATGAAAATTTCAAGGTCACTAACCATAAATATAATAGACATTAAAAAATATACCAAAGAACAAAGAATCAAATTGCCTTAAAAAATACAAAACAAAACAAAATAGTTAAAGGCAGCATGAGAAAAAAAGTAGTGTATTTAAAAGAAGACAGATAAGAAAGATAGGAGACATCTTTCTAGAAACCATGCAAACCTGAAAATAATGTAGAGACCCCACCATCATTCATTAAGACCATGTTTTTCTTTAAGATTATAAATATATTTATAATATCTCCTTTAACATTCTTGTCTTTTTTTAACATCTATGTCATCTTGGGGCTTATTCTATTTATCTTTTTCTTTTAACTATGGATAACACTTCATGTAGTGTCATACTCTAGTAATTTTTATTTTACACTAGCAATTAAAATAATGTTTAGCAAGAAGTTTGAATTATAGTGTTTCCCTTTAAAGAGTGTTTGAGTTTTGTTTTAGTAGGCAATTAAATTATTAAACAATAATTTTGAATTCATTATGCTTATATTTTTCTTTTTTTTAGTGGTTTTATTTTACTTTTAAAATTAGTCCTACAGTATGCTCTATATAGGCTATGGATCTTACTTCTTAGGTATGATTTTCTTAAGTATCCACTCATTATCCATATTTATTGAGATCTCTGTTCAGGCTGGGTTATAAGTTCAATATTTCCCAGCTCTGAATAATCTGTACATACTCAGTCTTTTTACATGTGATCTCTTGCAGAATTTTGTACTGTATATATTTATACTAAGCTATGTGAGTCACCATGTAGATTTCTAGGTGTACCTTTCTGCATAGCTTCTTTTTCTGATGTCTTTATTCTCTAAGTTCCAGCTATTTTGCAGCTCATAACTGATATCTGTCTCCTCAGTTCAGTAAGACTACCATTATCTTGAATTCCTCTTCTGTGCTCCACGACAGGATAATTATCCTAAAAAGAAACCCAGAGTGATTAAGGGGCTATTTGCAGACCAGAGATGCTTAATTTCAAATATATGAAAAGCGATATCTCTATATATTATCTAATTTCACTGTTGTTTTTGTAATGAGGACAAATACCAGTTACTTTGCCATGGCCCAACTCAGAACTCAGATAGTTCTCTCTCAAAACAGAGTAATGGATGACAAAATAACTAGTTTATTTTGATGAATTGATATAAGATCTTAGGCAAGTTGCCTATTCTTTGTCTCAATTTTGTCCTTGGAAAGGATTTGATTTTATAATAGTTGATGCCACCTTCTAACTTTAAGAATTAGTATTCAATAATATTTATCAACCATATATTTAATGTGTGGAGAGAAAATCAATAAAATTAGTAGGCTGTAGCATACTGATAAGATTGCTAACTTTGATTACAGAAATGTGGCTTGTTTTAGACAGTGCCATCTATTTTATAATTTAAAATCATCAATTGAATGGATATAAGTTGATGGGTATGTACCCTTATAATAACTGGGTGAATAAAAGTTACTGCTCCTAATATAATTTATCAGTCATGTTGAGGTAAAAAGAGTTTAAAATTTATCTTAAAATATAAATAGTGGGCCTTAAGTTAAAACATATGTACACTTTAAAAATGCAGATTCAAGTGTCGCACCTTATAACTATTAGTTGTTGTTGTTGTTGTTTTCAATTTGGGGTTTAGAATCTACATTTTAAATAATTATGTTGATGACCTTTGTGAAAAATATTTATTTTTACATTTATTATCTGTCAATTTAATTTTATCCAACACGTATGTAGGATTTTTCTCCAGTTCTTTCTTTGGTTACATTTAATCCCTAAATAGTTTCCAGGTAATATTTTACTCTACTTCTGTGATAATGAGAGAGATAGCCAATTAGATAAACTAATGTTTAATAAAATTAATAGACTAGATGAGATAATGGTATTAAATCTCTTTCCTAAAACCTAAAACTAGATATTCTGTTATCCAATATGATAGGTCCTAGGGAAACCATGATTAAATGGCTTCATACATAATGATTTAGCTTTATGATTCTCACAAAGCACAAGTAGGAATCAAAAGAGATCAAGTGGTCCAACTTTTATAGCATTATTTTTAAATGGCCTTTCTCTACCACAGTTCCTCATATAAACCACATAACACTGAAAATAATTTAAGTGACCATTTTCTCATTTGTGTCACAGAGATAATGTATAAAAGAAGGCACTCTAGATGCAAAGAAGATAACTCAAATGACTTATACAGAGAATGTTAAGTTATTAATGCTTAATTTTTGCATGGAAGAGAAAATTTAAAGATTTGCAGAAATCAACAGTAAGTTTAAAAAGAAAAGCATAATAAGAAGTGAGCCAGAGATTTAGAAAGCTTGCCACCTGGAATCACCAACATCTGAGCAGACTAATAATACAATCTATTTTCTCTGCTGCCTTCTTGATTTTTTATTTCCTTTTTGGGAAATACTAGAACTAATCTAGCTATATGCTATTAAATATAAAATAACATGTACAAAACATCAATTACTTTGCCTGTCACAAAAAAAGCAATTAATAAGTGGTGGCTCTAATTAATGTTGATGTTGGATAAACTACTGAAAGAAATAATATTTATTTTGAAAGAAAATTAGAAATTTATTTTTTAAAGATTTGATCATTTTTATTATCTTACAAATGTTTTGAGTATATTTAAAAAAATACCTCAAATTTGATAAATCAAATATACTTTTTTTCTCCAATCACTAACTGCAGAATAATTAGGGGAATTCTAATTCTATAATTTATGCTCTTCCTCAATTAAATTTCCCTAAGGGTGTCTAAGAACTAATACTAAAATCTTCATTTTAACATGGCATAAATAAACCAACCAAAGCTTTATATTCCAAGAGCATCAAATAACTTTGTATATCACTATTTTGAACAATGATTAATGCGGTCATGGTTTATTTGAACTTTCCATATTTAAAAAGATTTTTATCCATATATAAAGATCTACAAACCTATATGTTTTACTACGTTAGGTAAATAAAATTATAGGGCTCTCTAATGACCTATCATATTATATGAATCTCTGACTTAGTGACTATTTCAGAATTTCTTATTTTGAAGCTGTTCTTTTTAATCATGTTTTTATATATTGAGCTAAATCTAACAATTTTCTTGTTTTAATTACTAGTATTCTGAAAATTCTCAAAGTAATCTTGTGATTTCTGATTTCCTCGAGAATGGAGTTTCATGTGATCATACCACTATCCGTGTCTGTTGACAGTTACAGTAATGATATGTCAACATTTTATGAATAGTTAGCTTTGAGAAATACTCACATGCCAGGATGTGGATTTTTCAAACAATGTAATGCTTCCATCTGACAGCAGCATAAACCTTTGTAAAAAAAAATGTTTTCTTTCTTCTGTATTGACCTGAGTGAAATGAAGATTTTACCAATATGGAATTTCTGATAACTGGCTCCTTACTCATAGAAATAGAAAGCTTGATAGCTCACTTATTTAATCTCTCTTTTCTATATATTTTGTGTTGCTGGAACTGAATGATAAGTTATAGTTTATTCCTTATTTAGAACTTTGAAATCCTTTAACAAAGACTAAGAGTTTTGTTTACCACAACTGTTATTAACTTGTATTTAATACTGGAGTGTTTAGAAATTTTTGCTATAATCTCTTCAACTAAATAACAGTAGCACTATTTCTTATGAAGTTATCTTTCTAAAATTACATTTAGTAGTACAGCTTGATGTCTTCCATATCCTTAATTGATCAGCACTTGTGAGGCTGACTATCTTTTAATTCTGTATTATTCAGATTGTCTTCCTATTTATTCTTTCATTATTGCTTTTATTTTGAAAGAGAGAAAAGGAAAACCACATGGCCTAGTTTAACAAAATGTTTCTAGCTATTATTGCTCTTGCACAGTTAAAGATGTTAAAACTAACAGTTAAACTGCAGACTACTTTGTGCTCTGTTTTTAACGAAATACATCTGCTCTTAAGAAGATGAACATAAAATGTTTATACATTTAAATTATGTGAATATTCAGATTTTACCTAAATGGTGGGTAAACCTTCCTCTTAAAAGAAGGTCTGCCTATCCTTTCTCTGAACTGGCACTTTTAATTTATATTTTATTTATAATCAGTAATTTACTTATGGTACTTGCTTTAAGGCTTTCCGATATCATTTAATTTGTTCTATGCTATATATTCTTAAATAAAATAGCAAAATATGTTATTTTATCTTTTGTGCTTGCTAAAACCATTTGGGAACTTTCAGTTTCTGCTTAAGATGTAAAAGGCTAGAAAAACTTTGCTCCCAGGATTATAAGAAGACATATGTAATTTTCAAAATCACAATCTTTTTTTTTTTTTAATCTCTCAGATTGCTGGGATTACAAGGTAAAAGACTAACTTAAAATCTAATGAAAGATGGATACCTACATATTGAAAATGAACACAAACACTATCTGCTTTGGGCAGATTCCAAACAAAGCACAAATTAACAGAAGAATTTAGATAAATTTTTCAATAAATTACTAAAGGCTAAGTATGGACTAGCATGAAACACTAAAATCTCAGTTAGTTGCTCACCAAGGAGTATTTACACTCTCTATCAGGGTCTTTACACATCTCACTGGGTGCTCATGAGCAAGAATGGTTGGCAGAGTGAGAATCTTCAGAAAGCCTCCTTTCTTTTGCAGGTCAGGAAAAGAAAATAACAATAAGTGTTAATTATTAAGATTCTTTTTCTAAAATTATATTCCGTAGTATAGATTGATGTCTGCCATATCCTTAATTGACATTTGTGAGGATGACAATCTTTTAGTTCTATGTTATTCAGACTGTCTTTCTATTCATTTCTTCATTATTGCTTTTATTTTGAGAGAGAGAAAAGAAAAAACATGTGGCCTACTTTAATAAAATATTTCTGGCTATTACCTCTCATACACAGTTAAAGATGTTAAAACTAACATTTAAACTGCAGACTACTGTGTGCTCTATAGACTGAATGTGTCACTTCAAAATTCATGTACTAAAGGCCTAACCTGTAATATGATGGTAATTAGAGATGGAGCCTTTGGGAAGTAACTAGGTTTAGAGGAAATAACAAGGGTGGGACCTTCTTCTCGAGATTAAAACAGATACCAGAAAGCTTGCCTTTGCTGCTTCTCTGCCAAGTGAGGACACAACAAGAAAGTAGCCACCTACAAGGTAAGAAAGTGACCCTCAAAAGAATGTGACCATTTTGTCACCCTATTCCTAGACATCAAACCTCCAGAACTGTGAAAAAATTAAATTTTTGTTGTTTAAATCAGTAATCTATGACATTTTGTTATGACAGCTCAGTCAGACTAAGCCAAGTACTCACTACAAGAAAGGTATGAAAACCACCCAGATCCTTCTACTTTATTGCCCCTATGGAATAACCAACTTAAGCTGCTTGTGAAAAGGCAGGCACACTGTCTTCCTAAGACTCCTTGTGAAGACCCATTGCATCTGGGGATACAGAAGTAAAAATCCCAAACCAAAAAAATCTTTATCCCTTGATAAAAAGTTTGCTGCCTCTGAGAAAGGGGCAGTAACATATCTTAGGCCTAGATGATAAGAGATCCTCCACTGCTAGGGGAAGTGCAATATCACTGAGAAAGCATGACTATTCCATCTCAGGGACAAAGCACCACTATAATACTGGTAGTTGAACATAATAATACAATGTTTCTTTTCTCCTTTTCTCAAGCTAGCAAGTATAGAACAACAAACATGGCTGGAGAGACTCAGAAGTAAGGAAAGAGACCTCTGAAACACAGATGCAAAAGAAAGACATAAGCAGTCTGAACAACGAGAAAAACCCTCTAGCAAACCAGTCCTTCCTGAATTACAGTTTAAAATCTAGAGGAAGTTGAAGCCTGAAGTACACTGAGGTATGTAATAGTAATAACAAAAGTAAATCAAGCTTAATTCTTGGTGAGACTAACTCAACCTACTGTACTAAAAACCTGACATAGTTGTTGGAAAGAACAAAGAATTTAAAACAATGATAATTAATATGTTAAACTCTTTAGTTGAAAGGGCAAATAACATGTAAGTTCGGCTGGTGAATTTCAACAGAGAGATGAAAACTATGAGAAAATAATGAAAATTATAACATTAATGCTTTCACTGGGGGTAAATAGTAGATTCAACACAGCAAAGGAAATAATTACTAAATTTAAAGATTGGTTGATAAAAATGATACATACTGAAACACACACACACACAAAGAAAGATAGCAAAAACTAATCAAACAAAAAAAAAAATTCCAAACCAAAAACAAGAAGATCAGTTAAAGACTTGAACATAGAACTGAAACCATAAAATTCCTAGAAAAAGACATAGGGAGTAAGTTTCTTAACATCAGTCTTGACAAAGACTTCAGATTTGACACAAAAATCAAAGGTAGCAATAACAAACATAAAGAAGTGGGCCTACATCAAGCTAAAAAGCTTCTGCACATCAAAGGAAACCATTGACAAAAAGGAAAGAGAGAAAATATTTCTAAATTATAATATATAATAAGTTAATATTAAAAATATATAAAGAACTCATATAGCTCAATGACAAAAAAGAACACAAACAATCTGATTAAAAAATAGGCAGAAGATCTGAATAGGTATTTTTCCAAAGAAAATGTTTCTATAGCAACAGGTACATGAAAAGACACTCAAAATCATTAAGCATCAGGAAAATACAAATCAAAACCATAAAGAAATATTACCTCAAATCTTCTAGAATGGCCATTATTAAAAAGACAAGAAATAATAAGTATTGGCAAGGATGTGGATAAAAAAAGGAATTCTTGTTCACCACTGGTAGGATTGTAAATTGGTGCAACCACCAGGGAAAAAAAGCAGGAAGCTTCCTCAAAATTGACCATCAACTTAGAATTCTATACTTAGTGTAATTATTTTTCAAATAAAGAAAATATAAAATTATTTTTAGAAAACATAAACAGAGATAACTTATTACCATGAGACCAGCTCCAAAAAAAATGCTAAAGAAAGATTTTATAGGCAGATTAATACGAGGATAGACAAAAGCTGAGATCTATAAAAAAAAATAAAGAAGCAAAGAAAGAACATAATAAAGATAAATATAAAGCTTATTTCTTTCTTGCTTTTAGTTGCTATAAATGATCATAGACTGCTAAAGCAAAAAACAGTGTAGATGCACTTTGACATTATTGCACATGTATAAGTAAAATGAATGGCAAATATAGCACTAAAGATAAGAGGGAGTCTTTTCTTGTCAAGTCCATATACTGTAAATGAAGTTATATAACATTATTTTAAGGTAGGTGGTGATTATTAAAAATATATATTAAAACCCTTAGTTAAACAACTAAAACATTTTTTAAAGATTTAAAACACACTAACCAACCCTGAGGAGAAAGTGAAATCAAAACAGTAATTAATAAAAAAAAGAGCAAGAAGAAGAAAAAAAGAATAATAATGTGATAAAATAATTAGCAGTGTAATATACTTTATTTCAATAATATTAATAATAACCTTAAATGTAAATGGCCTAAACATAACAATTAAAAGACAGAGATTATTATGTTGGATACAGAAAAAAATACATGTATTTTTTTCTACAAATATATGTTGCCTAGAAAAAATTTTTGTATATATATATATATATATATATATATATATATATATATATGTATGTTTCTATCTATCTATCTATATATATATCTGTATATATATACATATATATCTGTGTATATATATATATATACACAGAAAAAAATTTATGTGTATATATGTATATATATACACATACATATGTAAAAAATATGCATATATGTGAAATATATATAAAGTAAAAACTAAAACTGAAAAATTATAAAAACATAAAAACATTAATCAAAAAATTATTGAAGTAGTAGTTATATTAATATCAAATAACATAGATCTCAGAACAAAGATTATTGTTTGGGATAAAGAGGGGTATTACATAATGATGAAAAGTTCAAATAGCAAGAAAACATGAATATCATATATGTATATATATGCATCTAACAATGGAGCTTCAAAACAGTTTTAAAATTCATAAAATTAAGAATAGAGAAATCCACAAAAAATATTCGCAGTTTCCAAAACTCTTTTTTTAGTAACCATTAAAATAGAAAATTAGTAAAGATATAGAAAATAGAACAATGACAACTATTTTGACCTAATTATCATTTATAGGACACTCTACCTAATAATAGAAGAATGCACTTTTTTTTTTATATGCACATGGACTATTGAACAAGATAAATTATATTCTGGACCACAACAAAACTTTAGTGGAATAAAAGAATCGAACTCATACAAAGTATATTTTCTTGCCAAATTACAATTAATAAAGAAGTGAACCATTGGGAAATCCCTAAATTTTTGTAATTTAAACATTTTTTAAAGCCCATAAATCAAAGAGAAAAATCACAATAAAGTTTTAAAAAGTGAATTGAATGAAAAGAGTACAACATATGTGAGATAGTTAAAGCAGTGCTTATAAGAAAACATATAGCCTTAAATGCTTATGTTAAAGGAGAAAACTCAAATCAAAGATGTAAATATCCTTTTAACAAACTTGAAAATGGAGAGAATATTAAATGCAATGGAAGTAGAAGAAAAATAAAAATGTTTAATAAAGATTTAGAGCAGATATTAATAAAGTTGAAAATCAAAAAGCAAGATAAAAATTACATTAAAAATTTGTCCTTTGAAAAGATAAATAAAAATGGTAAACCAATAGTATTACCAAGAAATAAGAGATAAAATTAAAAGAGATAAAATAAAAATTACAAACATCAGAAACAAAAGAAGAGATGTTTCTACAGCTCATATAATAACTGAAAGGCTAATACAGAAATGATATGAATAACTCTATGTCTACAAATTCAATAACTTACATAGACAATAGTTACCAACCATTCATGATGAAATATCTCAGCAACGTAGAAAGAGAAGGAACTTTACAATCTGATCAAAGAGAATCTATGAAAAACCTACAATGAGTGTGATGCTTAAGGGCAAAAGAAGGAATGTTTTATCCTAAGATTAGAAATAAAACATGGCTATTTACTTACTCTCTGACTATTCACCATCATACTGATGTTCTTAACTAATGCAATGAGAAAAGAGAAAGGAATAAATATTATATAGGTTAGAAATGAAGAAATAAAACTATAATTGTGGACCATAAGATCTTTATAGATAACCTCAAAGAATTAAAGATAAAACAATCCTAAAAAATAAAAGCATGTAGCAAGGTCACAAAATACGAGGCCAATATGCAAAATTCAACCATTTTTTATATGCAAGCAGTAAAAATTAGAAATTAAAATATAAAATCAGTATAATTTATAATAGCACTAAAATATCAAAAGGTATAATTAGCAGATATATTCTATATATACAAGCTGCATATTCAAAAATTACAAAACATTTAAAAAAAATAAAAGTAGCCCCTTAAAAATGAAGAACTATACCACGTTCCTGGATTGGAAGACTTAGTATAGTTAAGAAGACAGTTATTCTCAAAGTAACACATTTTAAATAAAAGTTCCAGTATTTTGTAGAAATTGACAACCTAGAAAAGCAAAGGGTACTAAATTTTGAGGAAAAAGAAAAGATCAAAGTGGAAGAGCTCATAGTACCTGCTCTTAAGATTTATTATAAGGCCATATTAATCAAGATAGAATGGTCCTGGAGAAAGAATAAAGAAATCTATAGGACAGAATAGAGAACATGGAAACAGACTCAACCATACATGGTCAGTTGGTTTTCAAGAACGTTGCAAAGATGATTTAACAGAGAAAGAATAGTTTTTGCAACAGACAGTGCCGGAATTTTTTATATACATATGCAAAAAAAAAAAAGTTGCAACACATACCTCAAAGCTTATACAAAATTTAACTCAAAATTTGATCAAAGACCTAATTATAAATTGTAAAACTATAGAACTTATAGAAAAAAACATTGGAGAATATCTTTGTGACCCTGGGTTATACAAAGATTTATTAGATATAACATCAACAGCAAGATCTGTTAAAAATTTGCTAAATTTGTTTTCATCATAATTAAGAATTTCTGCTCTTCAAAAACACTGTTAAGAGAAGACAAGCACATACTGAGAGACATTTTTCTAATCACATGTATAATAATAAACATATTTAAAATATGTGAATAACCCTAGTAACCCAACAATTTAAAAAACAATAAAAAGTGGACAAGACTTGAATAGGCACTTCACCAGCGATATAAGGATGGCAAACATGATCATGAAATGATGCGCAATATCATTTGTCATTAGATAAATTAAAACTGATTCCACAATGAGATGTCACTATGCACTCACTAGAATATGTAAAATAAAAAGATGGATAATACTGAGCATTGCCAAAGATATGGAACAACTGAAACTCATACATTTCTGGTGATACTAAAAAATGTTGTAGCTATTTTGGAAAATGTTGTGAAAAAGTAAACTTAATATATACTTCTTGAAAACCTTTGTTCACACAAAAGCCTGTATGTGAATATTTAGACCAATTATATTCATAATTGCCACAAAGAAGAAATAGTCAAATGTTACTCAACTTGTAATGGATAAATTATAATACGTCCTACAATGAAATAAAAATAAGCAATAAAAAGAAACTAACTATTGATAGATGACACAAGAGAGATGAATGTAAAATGCATTATTTTAAATGAAAGAAGGCAAATTTAAAAGACTACATAATTTATATTTTATATGACCTTTGGAAAAAGCAAAACTTAAGGGAGAAACAAAAAATCAATGGTGTACATGAGCTGTTGGTCTAAGAACTACAAATGACTGGAGATGTGGGTGGGGGTGCTATTCCAGAGTGCTGTGTTTTAGTCAAAACCTTTTGAACTGTACAAAAGGTAGATTTGGCTGTATCTGAACTATATCTTAATTTTAAAAAAATGAAAAAATAAAGTTTGTTATCATACTGAGTAAAAAATTAGAAGTTCTATAAATAATAGTTAATTGAATGGATTATTTTGTATATATTTGCTTCCAATAAATCATAGAACCTTAATGAATAATAGAAGTTTTGCTGTATCTATACAATTCTATTCAGTATGCTAAAGGTAATAGCTTTTTATTCATCATGTTCACTATAAGAAGTAGAATGCGTCCACCTAAGCACTTGGTTATGTATTATTTACTTTGTTAGGTGTTGAGATATAAAAGTGAGCACAGAGAAATGCTTCCTATTACACCTGTAGTGAGATTCTCTTGGTGAAGTCAGCTAATCAAATAGCTCTGCAAATAAATGTAATGGTTACAAATGCTAGGATAATAAGTTATTCCGTATTGTCAGACTTTATAAACAGTAGGAATTTATCTATTCCAGGGGATTAGAGAAGGCACTCTGAAGCAGTACATTTTTTTTTATGGAGAGCAGGAATATGAACTGAATTAACATTAATTTGATAAAACCAAAAGGGAAACTAGTCAAAGCTAAAGAAGCAGCATATCCAAAGGGTTTGTCGAGAAAAGTTGGAGGACTGGTGGGAAAATCAGCGTGATGCTCTGGACAAGAAAGGGGTGACATGGCAAAGGAAATGTAGCAAAGTTCTCATGGATCATTTCAAGTATTTAGGTCTTTATCTTAAGAATAATTGGAAACTTTAAAGGCTTTAAGGGGAAGGAAGAGGTGTGAGTTGGTTGAATGACAGAACAAATGTAGAGATACATTTTTAAAAGACCACTCTGGTTGAAATGTGGAGAATCTATTGACTAAGCTAGTAAAGTAGCTGTGGTGAGATTTGGGTATCTTGGACAAGAATATTAGCAGTGGAATTGAGAACAGCATAATTGAGTGACATGTGGGAAATAAACCTTACAGAACCTGGTGATGAATTTAAAATGTAGATAAAGAAAGTCTTTATAAATGATTTATCAGTCCTTGTCTTGTCAAATCAGATGGCCATTTACGCTGTTCAACAGGACACTGGTCACTTAGCATAAATTCATATTTGTTAGAAAAGATCAAAGCTTTATTAATTTATACATTCATGTCAAAATGTTTATTGAGCACCATATATCAGAAACTGCTTTATATGATTTTTTTTAAAGAACAGGATTCTTGTTCTAATAGGGCTATCTTTAGATTCAATTACCTCCCCCTTATTTTCCAAAAAATGTCATTTAAGCCCATGATTAAATATTCTATAATAACAAATTTGTATCCAAAGTAGATACACTCCCTTTAAAAATGTATAATTTATTATGGTACTACAATATTTAAGAGAACAACCACTCCTTTCAGACTTTGTTTGAACAATTCTGTGACCTAAATGATGCCTTATATATAGCCTAATTTAACTGGATCTGGATCAACTAAAACTAAAATATAATTGCATGGTAGTTTAAATTATTTAAGCATATATAATGCTTATGATTAATAGAGACTGCAGTTTTAATCCATGATATATTAAAAATCTTTAAGAATCCATTTGTAGACAACTTCAGATTAATGAAGCATAGATTAATGTAAAAGTAACAAGGCATGTATTATATTTCATTTTTCCAACTATTTGTTTCTTCAACTCAATCTTTGTCTACTTTCTTATTCCTTTCAACCACATCTTCTTAGAGACAGTCAGCTTTAGAGAGCTGCGACAGCTGGAGGATACCCTGTTTTATCTTTTTGTATGTAACCTCACTCATTTCCAGTTGAAAACAAAAAAAATATATTATATATATTATGATATAATATAATATAATATATATTATATATATTGTATATGCACACAGAGGAACTGAAATTAATTATGGGGATATCATTATTATTTATAAGTAGTTTATTTTATTTATAGGGTAATGAGAGAAAGAGAAAAGAGGCCATCTCTACAATATTTACTGATTGCGAGCCTGTGAGTTTATTTACATTTCCCCAGTTCTCTCACTCTGACTTAATTTCCAGCTACTAGCCCACTATATTATTCTGCTCCCCAAATCCTCTACCAGGACATGGTTCATTTTCTTGTTTAGCTGCTTTTTATCCATAATTTTGTCTCTAGAGAAAATTAAACTTCGTAAAATGTTATTAGTAGGAACTCAATTGTTGCTGAGTACAATGATAAGAGAAGAGGTGGTGCTACCACATACAGATACCAAAAATATGAACATCAAAATAAACGAACAGGCTTTCAAAGTGCCAGCATCACCAAACCTCTGAATCACACCTCTCCTGTACTTATACAGACCTCTCTCAGATCTCCTATGGCTTTGTGACCTCATACTGCTTGTTCACAAAGCAAATTAAGGCAAAAAACAGGATGACTGGCACAGGTGTTGTAATGGGGGCTTTTGCCAGTTCAATGAAGTTCATCATCCCCTTGATATGAGTAAAAGAGAGAGAAAAAATTTGGCCTGATTTGTGAGTCGTATATTACATTTCTGCACTCTCTTTAAACCCCCATAGCAATGACTAGCATTACATATGGATGTGATTTCCATTCCAAAATTATACTATTTGGTGCCAGCAACCTTTATCATCATGGTGATCACATATCAACCAATCTTACTGGATCCTGATTCAGATAAGCTGGGGGGAAAAAACACATAATACAATTTGACAATTTGAATGTTGACTTGATATTAGATAATATTAATAATTATTACTACCTGGAGGATGCAATATAATTTATGGTTATATTACAATAGAATCATTAACTTTTAAAGATATATATATCTAACTATTTAAAGATGAAAAATAACATCTAGGATTTGCTTCCAAGTATTATAGGAAGTGGAAGTAGATTCATGTACAGATAAAACAAGGTTGACCTTAAGTTTAATTACTGAAGCTGAATGATAGGTTCATATAAATAAACTATTCTTTATACCGATTTGATTTTTTTCTTAGTAAAATGTGAAAAGGATTATAATTATAATTTATTGCACATTTGTTTTATGTATTGACTTTAAATATATTATCACATTTAATCCTGGAGACAAGTAGACTGGTATTTATTAGCCCTATGCTATACCTGAGATTGTTTAAGGCAAAGTGTTGAGGTGCATAGTGGGTGAAGGGTAGTGGCTCAAGGCCCATCTGATTCCCAAAGCAACATTCTTTCCATTACATAGGACTGTGAATAAATCCTGGACCTTTTCTTTGGAACAGTAATAGCTGTTTTCTCCTATTCACACACATTGACATTGCCCTTTGGTTTGCATTCACAGATACTATTCACCTATCTGGTGATATTTTCAGATATGTCTGAAAATTCCACAATTATAAAATGTCACAGTAGCTAGTTTGTTTAGCAAGGATGATCAAATTATTAGCTAGAAAGCTAGAATTGCTATTTTCCTTTTTTTCCTCATTTGCTTTTCTTCTTAGTGTTGGATAAAATAAAAAGTTTTGAGAGGGTAATATTTCTTCCCTACTTCATTAGTGTCATATACTAATACAAATAACAGGGCCACCTTGACCCATTTTTAAAGAAAACTTCAGTCACTACTTGCTTTGTAGTGAGTGATCTGTCTGTTATTAGTGCATCCCATGTCTCAGTAATTTGTGGCAAGATCCTATGGCTTATTTCTCAACACCTTTTGAGGGGAAGAAATGTTTTAGAGGAACCAGGTCTCAATAGGCAAGGAGGTAAGACCTGAACCTCTGCTATTTCTTAAGTGCTTCACCTGGAGCAAGTCAACTTAAACCATTTCTGTTTCATTTTGCACATCTAATAGATGAAGAATTGGGCATTAAATAAGTTCCCTTGCAGCTCTACTTTTTTTCGTCTTGTGGTTATCTTATAGCATTGCACCTTATAGTAAAAATCTCCTGTCTTCCATTCTCTTTGTTAGTTCCTAAATTACTTGATTATTTATATAAAAGCCAATTGGAATAGGTACAAATGAAGAAAGAACTTCTTATTAACTTTTGTTTGAGATAGAAGTTTTACACTAGAGTAATAACATAGCCTATTGCTATAGAAAAAAAAAGAAATTATTCTGTCTGTTCTGCAAAATGAATTCTGACAAGCAATTCTGAGAAGTCTGATTTAAAGTACAGATTTCTTGGCTGTTATCAGCATTTGGTACATTTTTTGAGCCTTTATGAATATATTTGTTTAGAAAGATGACTTGTTTATATGTTGTTCAAGTCAGAATATAATGACAAAATCACTGTATCATCTCTTATTACCAATTTCTTTGAACCATCCAGTTCCCACAGAAGCCATTCAAGAAACATTAGCTACTCCCTGTAGGGAGAGTTATAGAGGAACCTACATTTACAGGTCATTAGTTACTTTCTGCATTACGTTACCTTAGTTATTTTTAGATAATCTCTCTAATCTGGTATTCAGGGTAATTTCAGAATAATTTAGTCCCTTATATATTTGGATTTCCAAATTCAGAACCTTAAGAGAGTAAACAAAGAAATCTCAGAAAAGTGAAAATTTATGACTCGTGCCAAAGAATTTTCCATTTTGAAATACAGGATAGTTAATCTAGTGTAGATCTGTATTTTCTCCCTCTTCATTTAAGCCAGCAGAATAATTGAACATTTCTTCATATATAATTCTTAAATTCTAGAATTAAATTATAAAATTATTTAACCCTATAAATTCTAATTTAAGAAAAACGGATGTAATGAGCTTCTTAAAGGCAATTTTTTACTGCTTTCCATTGTCCAGATCAGTCTATGAAAATGCTACAGGAGTCTGCCTGAAAGGATATGTGCTGGGAAGTTAGAAAACCAATCTGTGCTCCGGGAAGAAGAGGGAGCCCTGATTTTTACAATCCCCCACCTTCAGGCTATATCAAATGAAGATTGCTTTCCTCTTGTCATAATGGAATTGCCATCACAGGGTTCTGAGGAAGGAAATCAAGAATGAAATAACATTCATTTATGCCTACAGAGGTCCTTAATGCTCAACTGCCTGAGCAATTCCTCTGGGTCTTGATATAAACAAATGACACAGTTCTTAGGAGAATGATTTGCTTGATTACAATTTTGATTATTGTCTTTTATGCTTCTTCTTTAACAAAACTCCACAAGTGATTTAGCTCCCATTTTCTTTATGATGTACAATATAGTCTTTTAAATTTAACATTACCAATAATCAAGGAGAGGTTCCAGTTGCCCACGTTCATCATAATTTTTTTTTAATTAACAAAAAACATACCTCTTTCAACAATCTTCCAGACCAGTCTGTTTTTTGTTTTTGTTTTTGTTTTTGTTTTTAATGCCTACAGCACAAGATATTCCCAAGTTCTCATTCAACTACTAATCAGGCCGGGCCCTGCTTAGCTTCCGAGATTAGATGAGATTGGACACGTTTAGGATGGCATGGCTGTAAACTTTTTTTTTTTTTTAATATAGCATCTTTACTCTCACAAATTATTTCTCTTTAGAAATGCAACATGCAAACTATATAGTCATGGACATTGAATCTTTTGAATAGTCATAGGGCCCAAATCTGAGATATGTCAATAAAATCTAAAGTTAAATTAGTGGGTTAGAAAGAATTTTTCCCAGCCTGGGTTCCTCTACCAGTTACCCCTTGCCCTCTTCACTATTCCCCATCCCTTTATGGCATTAATGCATAAGACTAGAGGTCTGTGTAAAGGTATTTGTAAAATGACCTCAAGGGATAAGAGTGAAACCTGAAAGGAATGAAACAAGGAAGGAAGGAGGAAATCAAATGCAAGGGTGTGTTAACCATGCTTTTTTATTTTCAGTGTTTCTGATGCTTTGGCTTCTGGGCCTTGTTGACTCTGAAGGGACTGGACTGTCTCTCCCAAGGTTAGACAATTTCTAGAGATTTACATGACTTTCCTGGGAGTATGCTTTTCACATGCAAATTATTCACACCCTCACCTTCCTCCCTTATCAGACTCTCACCCTGTGCCACTATTCCCCTGCCCTGATCATCCCAGGGCCAGGTATCAGACAATTACACCCTACAGCCACTACATTCTGAAATCTGCTAAAATTACTCAAACTAGCCAATACTAAATATGCTTACTCTACTTTGCCATTCTTTCTCACGAAATCTCAATAAAAGTTCTTGCTGGCATTTTCCCTGCTCCCTGGCTCCTGCCTGGTCCTGGTGCTAGCCTGGATGGGCCTGCATGGCATAGGAGCTATAACAAATTTTTTTTTTTTTCAGTGGCAGTCATCTTTTGAACTGTTGGTCTCAGCATACTTGAATAATAATAAGCCCAGCATTAAAAAAATGTTACCTAAATTGTTATGCTGTGTTGGCAACTATCCTCAAACTTATCAGGACCTTCTAAAGAGCTTATATAGAACATGCCTCCTGAGGAATGAGTGGGGAGCATTTATTCACTGCCTCCTATCCCCTATTGTTAAGAATCTCCATCGTGCATTAACACCCCCATGCCTCCAAGATTCACATGTGTGAATACTGAGCAGGTTTTCATAAATATTTCCTACTCTGGCTTCAGAGTAGCCCTAAGGTAGAAAGCTAGGACACTGTTCAGCTGAGGCAAGATGCTGCCAGATTATACCTGTACAAAACTGGTTTCTACAGCAGTGGCTCAAGTAATAGGTGAGTCTTATCTCTTGCACCTGGGGACTCAGGCCATGTACTGGGACCACCTTTTAGGAACCGGGCCACATAGCAAGAGGTGAGCAGCAGTTGGAACTTTTTGGTTCTAGGACTCATATAGCAATCAGCACAACATATCAGTTATGGGCCTCACATGGGTACTTCATCCTGGAGCACAACACCCAAACTCTGGAGTCTGGATTCTAAACAGACATCGTAGGTAAGCCTTTAGTTAGCCATTTCACTATTCATTAGACTAGTTGCTTTCAAGTGATGCATTATATGGAAGAGCCAGAAGATACTGTGTAATGGCTAGGAATGTACTTCTTTAATAATGAATACTTTTATTTAAGACAGTATTGCAAGAGATAACATATTAGGAAATCAGGCATTTTGTAAGTCTGCAGATGGTTAGGCAATCTCATATCCAGAGCCACTATTAATTCTGGTGAGGATGATGGAGTTCCACTACAATCAACCTTTGTCCAGTGGCTACATCATCTCTCCATGGGATGCTGTAATTTAGAGGGTATAGTATCAATCTCTGAAGGAAGATTTGTCATTCAGTGGTGGCTCTAGCTACATGATGATTGGCAAGAGGGCACCCATGTTGATACAAGCACTTATAGTGTTCTTCCCTTCCTTCATTGTTACTTCGTTCGTGGGCACTATAGCACTGTAGTAGTTGTATTGAGAGCCTCCTCTTTTTAAATTCTTTGTTGACTTGCAGGGGTCCCCAAACCCCTGGGGCCATGGACTGGTACCAGTCAGTGGCCTTTTAGGAACTGGGCCGCACAGCAGGAGGTGAGCAGCAGGCAAGCAAGTGAAGCTTTATTTGTATTTGCAGCTCTCCCCAGAGCTAGCATCACTGCCTCAGCTTAATTTCAGATCATCGGGCATTAGATTTTCACAGGAGCACCAGTCCCTGGTGTCAAAAAAGGTTGGAGACCACTATTGCTTATGATATAATGATAAAAAATTATACTTTGGGCCACTACCATACCTGCACTTGCATGACTTCCCTAAAAGTTTTCGTTCTTAATTTTCCATCTTGCTTCTTCCAATTCCATAATGAACCAGCCAAGATAAATGTTCCACCAGGAGTATGTATCTGGACCTGAGTCATTTCTCTTTCCATTCAAACTGAAAGACTGAGTACAGTTCTTACAGCTTTGCCCACTAAGGGAATTTTCTTTCATCTCTATCTATTAGATCTCAAGTGGGACAGTATGTAGCAGCAATCCTTTTTTTAACAAGCACACATATATCTAGCTGCACTACTCTTGAAATGAACTTGAGATTTTTCCTTCTTGATCAATATTTTCCAGTAAGGGAATAAGTCTGAATTGAGCAAGAGACAACATTTCTAAAAGACAGATGCTATGGGAGTCTGCACCACCAGTTCCTGTGTTTTTCTTTTGTTTTCTAGATCTAATCCAGCCTGATCCTGAATGTACTATCTCCACTGTACAATGGATTGCTGTAGTCCCTGACTCAGCATATAGCATAATATCCAACTCATGATGGGAAGCTATGATCACAGAGTTAATTGATTCCCTAAAATGAGATCCTTAGGGTCTATAAGAACCAGTAGCCATTTTTCACTAATGACATTTGTTCTTTTCTGTATACATAATATAGTTCAATAAAAGCCTTTAAAAATTTTAATGATTCCCCCACTAATTACTATGCCTCTTTCTTAGTGATAGGTACAAGGAGCAACAACTGGTTTCTTTCTTTTTTTTTTTTTTTACCTTGCAGGAGATATCTCAGCCTACCTTCCAGACCATTTGTACTAGTCTACACTGGTTGCCATAACAAAATACCATAGACCTAATGGCTTAAACAACAGAAATTTATTTTCTCATGGTTCTAGTGGCTAGAAGTCTATGATCAAGGTTCATATTCCAGCTGATTCAGTTACTGGTGATGACTCTTGCTGGCTTGCAGACAACTACCTTCTTGCTATGTCCTCACATGGCCATTGCTTGGTAACCATTGCTGTTTAGGAATGGACTCCCCGTGAGACAGACTTTGGCCATTACCTGTACTTTATAAGCTGTATCATAACTGGAGGACCAATGTGGCATTTCACGGTCCCTCTATTAATGTCAGTTCATACTCTGCTTCCAACAGCTATAGGAAGGTCTATGTTTTCCCATTTTCTCATTGCAAAGCAGCATGGCTGCTTTCTTTTATGGGGTATTTTGGAGAACTCTACCTCGAGGAGGCCCAGGATGACTTTTAACTGATGGGATTTGGGCATCAATAGAATAGTTTAAATATAAAAATTGAATAAAAGTTTTCAATTTTCTAACATATCATTAATTTCAGTCTTTTGCTTATCAGCTCTTTATTTTCATTTTTTGATTTAACAAATCTAGTAGTACTGTATTTGGCTGTTCATTTGTCTTTCACCTAGGAACACCGTGTACTATAGGTTACCACAACAGATTCTTGAGAATCAAGTCAGCCTGTTGAGTACTTTTGTCTTGCAAAATACATTTTTTTCCTAACATCCATACATCCTGAGTCTCTTGAACAAGTCTTCTCAATACTAAGTCAAGGCTGTTCTAGTATCTCTATCTCATTTACTACAATAATGTGTATCCAAGTTTCAAGGAGACATCTATATACTTAACTTCAAATGCTTTCTGGGAACTTATTCCCAGAGTCATATGAGCATACTCCCAAATCAATAAATTCTTTTCTATTAATTTCCATTTTCTACATTCCTCCATGTTATCTCAGTATCCACTCTGTACTTACTGGAACATAGTAGCCATATTCTGTAATTATTTTTGAGTTCTGATATTTTCTTTCACAACACCAAGTGATCCAGGACCAGAATCTTTTTTTTTAAAGTCTGCTTCCTAGGGTATTTTTACTACCAATTTCTACTACCAGTTTTTACTACCAAAGATCTCAGTATGCCCTCACCTAAAACAGAGCCTGAGCAATTAGCTTATGTGCAGATTGTTTATTTGGAAAGTGGTCACAGGGCACAGGAGAGGGAAACAGGGAAGGTGAAATGGGAAAGAGGGAGAAACCAGTACATAGTGTGCCTTATTGAGTTGATCGCCATGGAAGGCATCGGAGACTCAATCCTACTGGTGTCCTCTGAGAAACTGTACAGAATGATCTTTACCCTTTTGTTCCCAAGGGATAAAAATAGGGACAGTTATCTATCTAACCCTGTTCCCAATGCTTAAGATTGCTCCATGGATCATTAACTCTCCATCACTTCCAGTTTGTGCACACGTGAGTTCAGTGTGATTCCCCTGTCACAACATTCCCCAGCCACCAAGGAGTCATGATATAGAAATCAAGAAGTACAACAGAGATGAGTCATAAAAAGCTAATTGCCATAGTAGTGACTAGAGTAAAAACTAAGTCAAGAGAATAAAATATCTCATTAATTAGCAAAGTTATATTTTCTATTTCTATTTGCATTTGTTAAAGGGTATTTATGTTAATAGGTGAAACTTACAAAATCATCTAATATTCTTTCAAGGATCTGTATTGTCAGTTTCTCATGCTCTAAAATACTGCCAATTTGTGTAAAGTAGGTTTTTTACTGGAGTGTTTGTATGTGTATATAGATAAGATTATTATTCTACAACTTGAAGTCAATAGAAATAAAATCCAGAAATATTAAATCTTAATCTATTAAAACTATTTATTCATACAGGTTTAGTGGTTGCTGTTATCTTCACTTGTTAAATTAGTGTCAGGTCATGATCCAGAAACATGATTCAGACCACTTTGCTCCCCACATGGTCTTTTCCCACTATTTCATGTCATCTTTTGTGACATGGTAAAATTGTATGATCACAGATAGCAACATACTGACATTACTTAACTATTATTTACAAATAATAAAATAAAAATTGATGAGCTTCTCAATAATATTTGTATTGAATTTGCTGAAAAGATTTCTCTGAGGTACTGCCAGTAAGAATTTGGGGACTAGGCGAATATATATAAACAGCTGTTCTCATCAAAAAAATCAGAGAAACTAAACTCATGTCATCTTAAAATTAAATATTTTTTTAAGGCTGCATAAACTAAGTATTCATAGTCAGATGAATAATTCTACTACCAATCCAGATATGTTGTTAATATATTGGAATAAGAATCACTTGGGTTTATTTGCCCATGAGCAAGAATTTATCAGAAATATATCTAATATAATTTTCCTCTTTTATATAATTTGCTAACTTGCATCTGTCTCTTGCAGCACAACATGCACTCACATCACATTCTGTTTTAACATTGAATGTTTATGTTTTTTCCTATCTCTGTGATTCCAATTGTTCTTCCCTAAAATATAGACTCTATTCTAATAGCTTATGATAATATTTTTAAACTATCTGTGTTATAATAAACATATTTGGTCTTTGTCCCCAGTTTCTAACAGGGAGCTTCAAAAAACCTCTGGAATTACTTAAGTGATGGGTATATCTTTTGTTTTTCATAACAAGCCCCTTTTGACCATACCTGAGTTTGTGTTAGTGGGGTAACTCAGGTTGAATCTATAGGTAGTTTCCAGAGAGGAGCTCACCATGCTAAAAAGACAAAGAATTCTTAAAGGGTTGAAACTTCAGCTTCATTCTCTGACTTCCCTGGCAAAGAGGGAGTTGGAGTTGAGTTCATTTGATCAGTGATTTAATTAGTTATGCCCATATAATGAAATCCCAGACAGAAACTCTGAGCAATAAGATTTGGGCAGCTTCCTGGTTAGTAAACATATCAATATAATAATAGGGTGATGCTCTCTGACTCTATGGGGACAGAAACTCTTGTACTTGGGACCCTTTTGGACTTGTTTTTTTTTTTTTTTTTCTGTTTGGTTGTTCTTGAGTTGTATCCTTTATATACACTCTAATTGTAAGTATAGTATTTTAAGTAAGTTTTGAGAGTCAGTCTAGCAAGTTATATAACCTGAAGGAGGTGTTGTGGAAACCCCCATACTTGTAGCCTAGTCAGGCAGGAGTTTAAATGTTTTAGGAACACCCAGAACTTGAGAGTGCTATCTGAAACAGGACAGGCTTGTGAGACTAAGCTTTTAACTTGTGAAATCTGCACTGATTCCATGTAGTATTTGAATTGAATAAAATAGTATGACACCTAGTTGATGTAACTCCATTAGTTTTAGAATGTAAACACTTTTTTAGTAAAGTAGCTACTATGACATTATAGTGCCATTAGCTTAAATATTTAAGTAATCCTATGGATCTGAATTTTTTTGAATTTCTGAAATATATAGTCAACAGAGTTTTTAAATATCACCTCAAGATTGTTAGTTAGGAAATAACTTGGCTTTGGAGAACAACAGAAACTAAATTATGTTGTTAGCTTCTCTAAAACATTACTTCCCAGATGGGCCTCAATTGGATCTTTCTCACCCAAACTAAGACTAGTCTGCTCATTTATTGAATGAATAGCTATGATGTCTTAGAGATAATCTGTTATATAGGATTTTGACATATTAGCAAGATTTCCTGCTTTTATGATAATATGACTATTGTAGAAAAGCATATAAGTTATTCCACTGAAAAAATCAGAATAGTAATTAAGTTTAGATCTTGGCAATATCATTTATATTCTTATATTAGAAACATGACAAAAGATGGTATTTGTAGTTATTAAGTAATAATGTCAAATTTGCCATCAGAAGTGTATAATTTATTTATTTTTGATTCTGTTTAGTAATATTAAACACCAAGTAATGAATGTTAAACAGAATTTTGTAAATTTGCTAAAGATAAAAGTAAACAAGATTCTCACAGACAGCTTATTAAGTATGTGTAGCACTTAGTATGTTTTTGGTTAAAAAAGAAAAACCTAAACAATAAAGTGTGTGTGTGTGTGTGTGTGTGTGTGTGTGTGTGTGTGTTTCCAACACTGAGTAAGTTGCAATGGAGAGCTCCTGTCCTAAGACAGCCTCAGAAAATGATTGATAAAAATCACAAAGACACATAAATTGCTAAACTACTTTGTTTATTTGTATAAATGTTGCATCTGCAATATTTTAAAAGGAACAAATTATTTTTTCTGTCTAGCTTACTTCATTTAGCATGATTATCTCGAGGTCTATCCATGTTGTTGCAAATGACAGTATTTTCTCTTCTTATGGCTGAGTAATATCCCATTGTGTGTAACTATATAGCTTCTTTATCCAATCATCTATCTTAAGACACTTCGGTGGCTTCCATGTCCTGGTCAACATGAATAATGCTGCTATAAATATCAGTATACAAATATCATTTCCCTAAAAACAACAAACAAACAGGACAAACAAACAGAGATTCATGGACATGAAAAATAGAGTAGTAGTTACCAGAGGGGGAGGAAAAAGGGGGGAGTTAGAGGGGGTAAATAGATCAAATATGTGGTAACAGAAATAAAACTAACTATGGGAGGTGAACACATAATGTAAATATATATATATATATATATATATATATATATATATATATATGCCTTACTGTTAAAATGTACAGCTGAAATTTACCAAATTTTGTTAACCAATGTCACTGTAAAAAGATAAAAATAAAATAAAATAATAGAAAAAATGCAAAAAAATAATGTTTAATTAAAATGGAACAAATCAGAAAATAACAATAATACCTAATTTGTCTCAAAAGCAAATGAGGAGGAGGAATTACCATGTGCCAAAAATAAAAAAGTAAATTCAAAGCCAAAGCAGAAAATAGAGGGAGTTGGAACCATTGCTGACATTAAATAATGCAGGTTAAGTATTTTAAAGCCAAGTTGTTGTAGGGATGTAATCTTATACCTTCATAAACTCAGAACTACACTCATCCAATAAAGGTTGAGCTTCAAAAAGTTTGTCTCCATGTAAAACAGATAGAAGAGATGCTTTGTTTAGAAACTTCTACTTCCAGCAATGATGGACTGAGTAATTCAAACCAATCCTTTCACTGAGAACAACCACAAAGGCCATATGCAAATATTTCTTTAAAATATTTTTTAAAGTTTTAAAGAATGTACAAAATCGTGAGAAATTATTTGGTCAGTGCTCGAAAAGAAATTGAGAAGACAGAGAGAAAAGTTCAGCATTTAAAGCTGTTTATGCTTTGAGAGAAATTGTTATTTTTAGGTATCCAGAATGATACCTAAAAATAACTGAAATGTAACAAAACCTATCCAAGTTAACCTTGCTCATCTCAACTATTAAGATGAAAGTTTAAATGTTAATAACTTCAAGAAAAGGTAACCCCCAAATTAAAGTGATCATAAGAAAATTTTGCATGAATAGTTCAAGGATCCTCAAGCTTTGAATTTTGATTAAGCTAGTTCTAAATGGTTTATACCAATGGAAGCACATTAAAGTCTTCTCAGAAAAAAAGATACTATCATCCTGGGCCTCAAATATTAATAATTATTCAATTACAAGATCAGATTTATAAAAACAACACACCATTAGTGAGAATCATCATAAACAAGACACAAAAAAGATTGATTGCAAAGACTTCAGATATTTCAATTATCAGGCATGGATCATGAAATCTCTATTTATACTATGTACAAAGAAATATTTTTTAAGCTTAGAAATTACAGCAGAAAACTGGTAACCACAAAATGTTACAGAGCCAAAGAAAAATTAGACTTTCTAATTTGAATTGAAAATTATTATATGAACAAAGGCTTTCAGAACCTCAATATTCTGACAGAAATTATGTTGATAAGACTATTCAGTAGTTTCTCAGGTCCTAAGTAGCACTGGGCCTTAAGGTGAATTATACTTGGGAACCTCTTTGGCATCTGATTGAGATTTTGAACTTTTGAGCTAATGATATTTAGATGGAATTTGGATTTCAAGTTGACACTGTAATTGGGTGAAACTTTTGTGAATTGTATCAGTCAAAGTTTCATCAGAGTAAAAGAAACACTAGTATATATAATCGCCTAGGCAAGTCCAAAATTTATAAAACAGGCTGTCAGCAAAGACAGTCTAGAAACACTAATGCCACTACCCACAGGTAGTTTCTGCTTTCTCAGTTCTCTTAAATCTTTTAACTAGTTGAATCAGCCAACACAGATTATCAAGGACAATCTCCCCTCATAAAGTCAATTAATTATAGCTATTAATTACCGCTATAAAATACCTTCACAGCAACACCTAGATTAATGGTTAATTAAATAAGTGGGGACTATAGCTTAGCCAAGTTGACATATAAAAGTGACCATCACAAGGACTTTGAAATAAATGAATGAAATGTGCATTTAGGAGGGATGTGGATCTTTGACGGCCAAAGAAAGACTTTAAAAGGCAAATTCTAAAGATGACTCCTAAAATTCCAATTCCAATTCCCTGGTTATTTAGTTAAACACAAATTTGGGTACTGTTATGAAGAGATTTTGCAAGTGTAATTGAATTCTAAGTCATTTGATTTTCAGATAAGGAGATTACCTCAGTAAACCTGAGGGAACCAGGCAAGCCCTTTACAATTAAAGTGTTTTCGTTTGTTTGTTTTGTTTTGTTTATTTCCTGGCTGTTGGCAGAAGGGAAAGTCAGAGATTTAAAGAACTCTACCATAAAAAAGCCTGCATGTGAGCATTTGCTAATATGGAACACAAATACTGTATTATAAATATAGACAAAAAAGTAAAGTACTTTTTGTCCTTTCCCTCTGACTCCCCTGATCTTGGAAGAGCTCATAGGACTTCATTAAATAGAGAAGTGGGATGAATAAATAAAGAAAGTGTTAAAGAACAGAGCTCTCTTATTCCTTTTCACTGAGTTAGAAGAATTCACATGTCTGATTTGAGTAGCATTAGAAGTTTTCAACTGGATGAGAGATTAATGTTCAGAAAACATTTCAACTGGGCATTTTAAGGCTGACAATAACTGTTCTAGTCCTTAAAAGTGGCTGAATACCAACCACTTGTACCGAAGACATAATTTGGATGTGAGAAAGGGAAGTCTGGTGAAGTGAAGTAGAAGGGCAGTTTCATAAGAAACATAATGCTTTTTAATGAATTCACTGTTACCACATCAATTCCACTAAAAGAATAGTAACTGTTAGGATGGAAAAGGAGAGAGTTGAAAACAGCTAAGACTAAAATACCAGCACCCCCAGGATATTGTGCTGATCCTTATTCCCTCAGATCTTCTCTATAACTTTGTAAATAGTCTCTTTTTTTTCTACCTGTTTTTTATTTGTTTGTTTTGTGGTCTACAAGCTAAAACTTCTTTTTATATTCATTTTTTTTTTATTCTCATACCCCTTTGGCAACCATCAGTTTGTTCTCTGTATATATGGGTCTGTTTATTTTGTTTTGTAAATAGTCTATTAAAACTTCTTCAATTATTATAGTAGACTATTTATTTACAGCTAGTAGCCTAACAGATATTTTCACCAAAGAAATCAGGTATACAGCAATACTTACAGTAGAACAAAATAATCTTTTAGACAAAAAAGGAGTACAATGAATATAGAGAACCAAAAATACACATTTAACAGCTCATTAGAACAAAATAAAAATAAAAATCTTTTATGTGCCAAAAAGCATTGTTTTAGTCTGAGTAAAATGAGAACTCACTTAAGGGTTCAACAAAGAGGTAACATGATTAGACATGTTTTAAAAAAGAATATTCTGGCCACTCTGTTGTGAATGAGTAGATGGGATGAAAAGATAAGAAGAGGAACCAATTAAGATGTTATTTTAATATACAGATAAGTGGTGACGGTGAACAAAATCATATGGTTATAGAGGCCAAATTTTAAGATTTCTTATTTTCAGGAATTCTTGTTTATGTATATTATTAGTGAAACCTAGTGGTTTGCAACCCAATATCTGGCAGATCTTCCCTCTTTCAACTTTTGCTAGCCATGACATGACCATGTAGCAGTCTTGGCCAACTGAATCTGAGGCCTGTGACTGAAATGGAATAACAGCTGTCACAGAGGCATATGGGAGCAGCACAGCCATGATTTACTTAGTACTGCCAGTTTCTGTCCATTTCAATTCTGTAAGTTCCTGTATTTTCTTGTATAAGAGAAGTAGTTTTCTCTCTCTCTCTCTCTCTCTCTCTCTCTCTCTCTCTCTCTCTCTTTCTCTCTCTCTCTCTTTTATACCCCAAAGGCTTTGGACCTGAGCTCACATTTTACCTTCTCTAATTTCCATAAATGTGGCCTTGGACAACTTACTCTCTAGAATTCAACTCTCTTACTTGCAAAATTAGACTATTCAGATCACTTATGAGGATGAAATAAAATAAACAGTGTTTATTTTAGAAACTGAAACATGAGAGATACAGTCTGAAGGTAGGTACTATTGCTGTTCTTATTAACGCTCTTTAAAAATAAGTTCTCCAAGAGTCAGATCAGTTGTAACTTTTAAAGAAAAGTCATATTTTCTCTGCAGATTTTATAAATGCAAATAAAGATGAATGAATATATCAACAGTATTTAGATAACTTTTTCATTTACTAGTTATTATATTTTTATTTATTATTTTATTATTTTTTTAGAACTCAGAGCTTTCTTAAGAGTTATGTAGACTTTTCTATCTTGAATAACATAAAGCAAAAGAAAAAATAAACTCTCAGAGACAGCTTCAGCATTCTGAGTTCCCATAGATGAGCTACACCCTATTTACTATTTCTTTCTATGGCCAATTGTCTTAATGTTTCATGAGCTCAGAAAACAGCAATCTAATTTTTCTCAAATTGTCTCACAACATGTGAAACAAATTATTTTCATATAAAGTAAATTCTCAATCTTACAAAAATTGAACTTTATTACTACTGCTTCATTCTTCCCATTGAGAGATATTTTAAGCAAGAAGAAACACAGACAATCTGAACTTTTGCCATTTTATGTCAATGCTTCCAAATCTATTTTAATCAAATCTTTCAAAATGATGTCTCATGAAACTTAGATTAATGGCTAATGTCTTATAAATGACAAGACTGAAAATAAATTCCTGTTTTTTTCATGAATATTTTATTGACAATAGACTTTTGTCTACAGTGTCTAAATTTGAGTACTCAAGAGCAGTATTTTAATAAGTATTCTGTAATCCTTATGTCACAAAACTTAAAGTGGAAGAGCTTATGTTCAGTTAGAAAATCTTTATAGACATAAAACATTGGTGTGGGAGTGGGGGTTGAAAAAAAGAAAGAAAGAAAGAAAGAAAGAAAGAAAGAAAGAAAGAAAGAAAGAAAGAAAGAAAGAAAGAAAGAAAGAAAGAAAGAA